>UESW01002946.1:51869-106244 GCA_900491605.1 Calamus simplicifolius | reverse complement strand
CCCAAATGACGAACAACATGAGTAATGCCGGCCCATGCAGCCTCGAGCTCTGCCATAGGGACCGAAATGTCAATAGAGCTATGACCGCCAGCCGCAAGTAACTGACCATCCACCCCACGAATAACAAACCCAGAACCAGCAGAACGATCAGAGACAGAACCATCAAAGTTCACTTTGACGTAACCCGAGGATGGGGGCTCCCAAGAGATGAAGACCGTAGATTGGTGCGTTGCCGAAGTAGCAGGGGAGTTCCAGTGGCCAGGCCCGTCAGTGTGAATGCTAAAATGACAGCGAGAGTACTCCTTAGCATGAAAGAGAGCACGGCGGAGGATTACCTGAGGTGAGGCCGTCTCCTCAGCAAAGAAATCTGGTTTCGAGATAGCCAAATATAATAAGCTAGATAGGCTGATAAAACAACATGAGAGTGGGGACCACTCTGGGCAACCAAACAGACAGCATGCAGGAATGAAAGCCGGATGGGACCATCCTCCAAGAACCATGGGGTGAAGTAGGTCAAATGCCATATCTGAGATGCATGAGGACACATAAATATGACATAATCAACCGATTCATCCTGCATTCCACATATTGGGCAGAGAGGCAATATAGAAAGACCGCGATCAGCCAATAGGGAACAAATAGGTAGGCGATCCCACATGAGTTTCCATAAAAAGAGCTGAATCCTAGGGTGTACTGGCAACCGCCAAATCCAGGCAACATCACCGAGGCCTGAAGGCCGAGAGCGGTAGCGGGAAACCAGATCCCTAGAAGGGGCGCAAGGAAGACAGGATCGACGCCAAAGTTTGATGTCCGGGCCAGCAGAAAGAGGAAGAGGTATGGCAAGGATCCTTTGCGCAAGCTCAGTGCCAAACAACCGAGACACCGTAGGGGCATTCCAAACAGCACTCTCCTGGCAAATCAAAGAAGAAACAAGCTAAGAGGGTTCAACATCAGTGCTAATAAAAGTCGGCTATCGAGATAGAGGAAGATCAGCTATCCATGTGTCCTGAGTAACATCAACAGAAGTCCCATCCTCAATCATGCAATGGATATCAGTCATAATAGTAGGGCGGCCTGGCAAATCGCACGCAATAAGAAGGAACATTCGTAGGGGAAACTGAAGGCCGAGTCAGCAATCCAGCCATCATATCTGCCCCGCATGACAGCACTCCAGAAATAATGAGGGTCCAGCATGAATCTAGAAGCATGCCTCGCCATAATAGCCTCTCGACGGAGCACCAATGACTGGATTCCAAGACCACCCTCTCGAGTAGGAAAACAAACAATGTCCCAAGCCAATAAATGAAGACCATGGCTCCCCTGCATAGACGCCCAGAGAAAGTCTCGAATGCGTCTCTCAATCCGGCGGAGGCAGGTAGTCGGAATCAAGGTATTGGATAACAGGTAGATAGGAAGTGATGTAAGAATAGAGCGAATCAAAGTGACACGTCCCATCATAGAAAGACCCGAAACCTGCCATCAATCCAAGCGAGCAGAAATCCGACGATCAAGGTCCCCAAAATCATGCTGCCGGGGCGGCCACCCCGTAATAGGAATTCCAAGGTAAGTCAGGCGGTCAGAGAAGGTCGAGATCCCAAGCAACTGAGAGAAGGCAGCACGACAACGGGGAGAGGTCGAAGGGCTGAAACAAAGAATAGATTTCTGCAAGTTGACCAGTTGCCCTGAGGCCAGGCAATAAGACTGAATAATAGCAGAACAGGTGGCTGCATTTTGAACTGAAGCTGGACTAAGCAGAATACAATCATCAACAAAGAGAAGATGAGTGAGAGGAGGTCCGTGAGGCCCAGGCATATAAGGTTGCATATGAGATGCCCCAACCGCTTGATCAAGAGCACGAGACAGATCATCAGCACACAGTATAAACAGGAATGGAAAGAGAGGACATCCATGGCAGAGTCCAACAGCAGAGGAAAAAAACTCAGTCGGACTGCCATTAATAATAATAGAAAAAGAGGGCTTTGGACACATGCCATAACCCATTCAATGAATAGATCAGCAAATCTGAACACCCGTAGTGTGTATCGAAGAAAAGTCCAACTCATCCTGTCATAAGCTCTCTCCATGTCTAACTGAACAGCCATGAGGGACTGTCGACAAGTGGCTCGCTGGAGGTCATGCATGAACTCCTGGGCAACAAGAGCATTATCAGTGATACTACGCCCACGGATGAATGCCCCCTGCTCTGGAGAGATCAGACGGGGAATCACCCCCTGCAATCGAGTAACCAGGATGCGAGCGCAGACTTTATATAGGGTGATACATAAACTGATCGGCCTATAATGCTGGGGAAGCAGAGCATTCCCTCTCTTGGGAACAAGGCAAGAAAAGTCCTCTGCCAATCTGGAGGAATAGTTTTGGATGAGAAGACAGACTGAATAGCCAAGATAACCTCCTGCCCAACAATATCCCAGTAGTAGCGGAAGAAGAACGGTGGAAAGCCATCTGGACCAGGAGCTTTGTCACGTCCCAGAGCCCAAACCGCAGAATGAATCTCCTCCGCCAGGACCTCCCGAATCAAAAGACCGTTATCAGTCTCTGAAACCTTGGCAGCTCGAGTAGTAGTGATCATGGGGGAGTTAAAGGCAGAGACCTCCGACCAGCGAGACTGAAAGAAATGGAGAATCTGCTCCTGAATAGCCCCTTCATCATCAAGGATATTACCATCCGCATCACTAATCTACCGTATCCGATTGGCAGCACGCCTAGCCACAGTGGCCTGGTGAAAGAACCTGGTGTTTCGATCTCCTTCCTGGATCCACTGAACCCGGGACCGCTATCGCCAATAAGTCTCCTGCTGCCGGAGCAAGGAATGATGCAAGGACAAACTACTCCTGAGAGACTGAAGATCAAGCTCAGATAGGTAACCCTCCACATCCTCCTTAGCCTGAAGAGTAGCAATATCAGCTTCCACAACCTGGACTTGCTGCATGAGATCCCCCACCTCTCTTCTATGCCACCTTAAGAGTCTGCGCTTAGTGAGTTCTAATCGGCGAGAGAGCCGATAAGTAGAATTCCCTCGAATAGGCATTCACCATACCTAACTTATAAGGGACTGAGTTGAAGAATAATACATCCAAAACTACTCAAACCGAAAGGACCCCTTCTTGTGAGATGACTGCTCAGTAGAGATAAGGAGGGGACAGTGGTCCGACGCAATCCGAGGGAGATGAGTAGTGGTTGCACAGGAAAAGGACTGCAGCCAGGATGAGGAGGCTAAAGCCCGATCCAGCCGCTCCCACACCCGAGCAGATCCACTTCGGTTATTACACCAAGTAAACTGCGGCCCCGAAAAGCCTAGATCAAAAAGACCTGCCAAGGAAATGAAGGAGCAAATTCCATGGAGTTCGGAGAATCCACAAATCTATGCCCCCCACGCTTCTCAAAAGCATCCAAAATATAGTTGAAGTCACCGGCAATGAGTGTAGGGAGGCCGTGGCCTAATAAAGTGAGAATCTCCGACTAGAGATCGCGCCACTGACAAAAGTTAGTGCTGGCATAGACACCCAGAAGAAGCCAGGGCGGATTGATCCCCTCCGATATAACCAGGGCCACCTGCTGGTGACTGTGGTAAAAGGCATCAACCCGAATAGCAGGATTCCGCCATAGGGCCAAGATACCCCCAGAGAGACCATTAGCTTCCACTGCATAGGAAGACCAATTATGGGAGACTCGCTGCCAGAAATGCTGAAGACTGGGACCCGACAAACGAGTTTTCAATAAAACACATATATCAAAATGATGAATCTGCAGAAGCCTACCAAAGGAGGAGCGAAAAGATGGTTTCAATGCTCCTCGAACATTCCAAATGAGAATCTTCATAAGGAAAGAAGCAAGGTAGCCTTAGGCCCCACCCTGAGCCGCCATCATAACCCTGTCTGACTAGTCTCCTGAGTCAGGACACTGCACTAGGAGTCCCTGATCAGGCAACTGACACACTACCTGATCAAGGGGAACCAGTTGCTGAACTGACTCCATTGGAACAACATCGTTCAAGACCCTAGAGTGAGATCCTTCTTCCCGAATAACGGAAGGGGAAGCAGCTAAGGTATCTTTACCCTGGAGAGGTCTAGATACCTGAAGAGGATCAACTTTCACTGTAGGGCCTTTGCCTAGAGTAGACACCCGGCCCTTACCTTTCGAAGCCCTAGGTGACAACCTGGGTCCACTAAGCTCACCGGCCCAGGCCCATTTCAGGGAAGCTGGATTGGCATCCATCCAGACCTTAGAACATCCGGCCCAGCGGTCTGATCCAATAAGGCTAAAAGGATTAGTGGCCACTTTCCCCTCCACAAGCAGCTGAGTTCCAGGATCAACACTAGAATTAGTTTTATGAGACCCAGAGGGAGTCTCTTCCTAATCAAGAGAAGTCTGAGCCTTGAATTGGAAAACAGTATCTGAAGCTAGCTGCTTGTCATTCAGCATAATTGGGAGATTGTTCTTCCTCCTACCCTTAGAGGCCTTTTGAGATTTGGAGTGAGCACAGATGACAAAGAGTCCCCAAAAGAGCCCACGAGAGCAGCATTGGGTATAGTATCAGGATCTACAGTAACCGGCACAGAGGGAGTCACCCGGCACAGTCCCTTCTCCCTCTAAAGATCTGAGTTGATGATAACAACATTGGGAAGGGAGGGTGACGGCATAGCTCTCCTGCGTGAATCCTTACCCAGTTTCAACCATCCGTCCAACTCTTTCTGAGATGCATCTTTAGCCTTGCCAGAAGACTCCCCGGCTAAGGCCTTGCCCGTTAAGTCTCCATCATCAACCCGAACAGGAGGAGGCTTCCTGTGACAAAGAGCAGCCATCTAGGGCCCAAACAGAGGAGCTGCCGCAGAGGACTCCGGAGCCGTTGAAGACGAACACGGTCCAATCAAATGAAGAGACCCATAGTGCAAGCAAATGTTGTCTACGTGCTCGTATGCAAATTGCTGCCAAAAAGGGGATCCATGAGCTTTGAATCTTGCCCTCGGCCGAAGAGGCTTCCTCAAGTCCACCCTAACACTGGCACGAGCAAAGCTTCCCCGCCGCCTCTCCTTCGTGAAAGCATCCACCTCCAAAAATGACCAGCCACCGAGAGAATGCTTTGGAGAGTCTCCTCGTTCCAATATTCGATCGGAAGGTTGGGAAGGCGAATCCATAACAAAGCAGAGCACAATGCATCGTCCGCAGGGACGAATTCAGGACGCCATGCCTCCATCGCAAGCAGTTGACCATTCACAACCCAGGGTTGCATCAATGCAGCGCTTCTGGCAGCCCGGAGCTCAAACTTCAGCATGATTGTTCGGTGAGCAATTGATATAGTGCTATTTGACGCGTTGCACAAGCCAATATAAAACTCTTCACTCTCCTTTCCATAAATGACAAAATATATAAAATTAAAGAGTAATTTATAAGTCTTATAATTTTATAGTATCAAAGGGCAGTTTTTGTCTCTTGGGAGCCCCCTCCTCCAGGGTATGTCAAAATTAACTTTGATGGGAGTGTCCGGGACAGAGCTGCTAGATCTGCGTTCATCATTCGGGGTCCGATGGGTAATCTATTGGCAGCGGGAGGCTTTGGAATCCTGGACTCTACTGTTCCTTTGTCGGAGCTTGGTACTGCTTGGGCAGGGCTCTCATTTGCTGTTAGGATCCTCCATGTTCCTAAGATCATGATTGAGGGAGATTCTATGACTGTTATTTCTTGGTTATTAGAGGAGAGCTATATGGATGGTTCCTCAAATCCGATCCTGAGGGACTGCTGGTCTATGCTGCGGGAGCTTAATTCTGCCCAGATCCGCCACATTTATCGTGAGGCCAACTCGGCGGCGGACTGGGTGGCGTCCTTTGCTGCTCAACATGCGGGTCCATGGAATTGGAAGCCAGACGACCCATGTCCTATTATTCTACAGCAGATTTTAACTTCTGATGTATCTGGGCTGACTCATTCTAGAATTATATGATCGCCCGTTTGTAACAAAAAAAAAAAAAAAAAAATGCAGTTGTTATGTTGGATTTTGGACGCGAGTACTGGCAATCAGATTGAATTTGATCATGTACACAGCAGTTCAAGTATTGATAAAATTATAATTTTATCAACTTGAATTTAATTTTTTAATAAATAAATCAACAATTCAAATTTGAGTTCAATATTTTTAGTAAGTAGATAGTATAATGGATCAAATCATAGTAAATGGGTTCTAATGGTTTAAATAGATTTAAAGTAGGTGAAGCAAGTTAGATGGATTAAATAGAGCCTAAAGAGGTTAAATAGGTTGTTCATAATCCAATTCAATTACTAAATAAATTAAACAGATAAAACAGTTTGAAGGTTTCAAACTGAATCTGATCCATTTAATAAAGAATATAACATGTTGATTTATTTATGATTCACCTTTATTTATATCAAACGGAAAACTATTTAAAACAGAATTAGAGATCTCTAGTTCGAAGGAGGGCATCGGAAGAGCAATGGAAGGTGGGTTCGGCGTGTTTCTTTTCTTTTATTTGTTTTTTAAATTTTATATTTTATTTGATTTATACTTTGAAAAGCTGTTGTTTTGTGTAGGAGTGTAATGTAAGCCGAATCAAATTGACACAAAGTTAAGCTCGAGCTTGAGCTTAAGCTTGACTCTAAGATTTGAAGCTTGAAACTTAACTCGAGTTTGGTCGAGTTTCTTATTTAGAGCTTGAATTCGATAAAATAATCGTTATATTCGGGCTCGATTCAGTTTGGCTTGAATTTTTATATAAAAATTTAAAAATAATTTTAAAATTAAAATAAAATATATTCTTAATTAGAATGTAAAGTTTTTAATTTTATATAGTTAAATAATATTATATATATATAATTATAAAATAAAATACTAAATTATGTGAGCTTGATTAAGTTTGTAAATTTTTTAAGTCAAATATTTTAATACTTAAATTTGATTCGATAATATATTTAAGCTTAATTTGATTTGATAAATAGTAAATTAATTTTAAATATTTTTAAAGTTAATTTTGAACTACTTGAAAGTTATCTCGCCTCGGTTACCCCTCTGGTTTTGTGGTATTCGATTGCCTGAGAATGGGATGGTGCAGAGCTTCGGTAAAGTTCAGCGGACGGTTTGGCTCGAAGTAGATGCTGTTGGATATTCTTTCTCTTCCAAACTATCGATGGGGATATTCAGCGGACGAGACACACCCAGATAGAAATATCTTGATGAAAATTTAAGAATGTATTGGTTTTTAATAATGATTTTATTTTTTTAAAAATTAGCTGTAAAAAATTAAATATTGCCATCAGCAATCGGTTATTTTTTAAAAAAGTTAAATAGAAGATCCTCATTTTACATCTATTTACACTAGAAGCGAACTTACAATTTAACTGCTTCGAATAAAATTTTGTGAAAATAGTATCGTCCACTGCTGGAATAGTATTTAGATCCTGAGGTAACAGTGACATTGTTAGCAATCAAACTTTTTTATAAATAACCCACAATTCTTTTCATTTTTTATAATATTAATGACCATAACTATTGTTACGTCAATTATGATGCACAATGTCATTGATGTAATGGTAGAATTGATGAAGGTAATGCTATGATTCATCAATTCTAATATTTATGTCAAACTTTGGAGTGACATTTTATATTATTTTTTTATAAAATAGTAAAAAAAATTATAAAAGCTTATATAAACATAAATCACAGAATGTTTAAGCGCGGAAAGCAAGCATGTATGAAAGTTAAACAATACATTAAAGCATATATCGTTGTATACAATAAATTAGTGATAATGTTATAAAAAATTATTGTTAAAAAATTACTTAATTTTTTTTAAAAAATTTATATCATACTTAGCAAATAAATGCTATGATCAATTAATTTTTTTTCTCATATAGCTTGCACTTCCTCTATTTTCTAGTCTAACTAAAGTCTAAGAACAGCAAAGAAGAGTCTAGCAAAACTTAAACCACCAATAAAAACTTGTAATATTAATTTTGAGAATGAGCATTTAAAAAATAAATATTCTATCATTTTTTGAGCAGCACTGTCTCAACTCAACTCATCTAAGCCTTTTCTTAGCTATATGGGATCGAGTACATGAATATGCTTCCTCCACTTTGCTCTATCCAGGATCAAGTCGGTATTCAATTTACAAATAATTATATATTTTTTAATTATTTATGTTCATATTAGTTAAGTCTATCTCTACCTTTATTCTTAGTATGAATTGTTAAAATATCACTTTTTCTAACTGAAGCATTTAAAGGTCCATGTTGTATATGTCCAAACTATCATAATCGATTTTTTCTCATTTTATTTTCAATTTGAGCTACTTCTATCATTACTCTTGTATGTTATTTTTAATTATATTTTTAATATTTTACCATATATTCATCTTAACATATGCATTTATGTTATATTTAATTTATTTATATATTTTTAAGCAGTACCATATAATATATAAATCCTTTTTTTTTTTTTTGCTACAATACCATTAACATGCAGTATGCTTACTAAAACTATTTCATCTAACATACAATATGTTGAAAAGAACTAATTAAAGAATATTTTATTTTTTAATATATATATATATATATATATATATATATATATATATATATACTTCTCATACTGCTTTATTTTTAATCTAAAAGCTAATATTAATAACAATAATTATGAGATCCTTCGTTTCTACGTTATTAACTCTCCCTCTTCTTTAAATTATTGCTTCACACCGTTAAAAGTTAAAACCATTGTCATGGCCATCTTAAATTATATATACTAATCAATTTAAAATTTATTTGAATTAGTTGCTGTAAATTTTTAAATAATTGTTTTTTAATCATAAGAGATAGTTGTTTATTAATAATTAATTTAAATAAATTCTTACTAATTGTTTAGAAAGAAAAGAATGTACCTATCAAAGTCGACAATGCATTTATTAGGTGAGTTTTAAACGTTGGACTTAGCGCACAAATGCATCGCTTATGACTCCATGGAGACTGGAACACGTGAAGTCCAAGGGCACGCATGGCCGCACAAGTACAATCGATGGAAACGGGACGACTCGTCCGTTCACTCCCGAGAATTACGTGATCCGGCCGTCTCAAAAATATAAAGAAAAATTACGTGATGGACACGGTTCTGTGTGGCCGTGGGAAAAAGCACGAACGATCCATGCAACGAAGCAAACAAGTTGGTGGAGAGCTTATAATTAGAGATGCGAATCAGACCATACCGTCCATAGAGCTTCTAACCAGAGATAAGCTTCGGGCTATGCCGTTTTATGAATGTCACGGTCGATATGAATCAGATCCTGCTTGACATGATATGATGCTATAATCATATCATGCTGAACTTAAAAAATCTGGCTCATCAGTCCGACATAGCACAACTACACGACATGCCAGGAAGAGAGGCTAGGGAGAAAGAAGGAGAGGGGCCAGAGCCAAGGCAGCCTTCTCTGGGTGAGAGCCAATTCGGCTTCCGTATTGGTCTAGGCCCAGCAGCATGCCTACCGTCTTACCAGGCCTAGGAGGCGGCCAACGACCCCACCGGTGCGGATGAGGGTCTGATGGAGGACCGAGCATGGGAGAGAGGAAAAGGGCCAAGACGGTCCTTCTCCTAGGGTTCGGCTCTCGCATTGGTCCAGGTCCAGTGGCGTGCCTGCCGCCTTGCCGGGCCTAGAAGAAGGCGGCGACCCCCATCGGCATCGAGCGAGCGTCCGGTAATGATCCGGCCGGCCAGTGGTGACCGATTGTGCCATCGGCACAGTAATGGTGTCGCAACCCTCGCGGAAGACCGAAAGAGAAAGAGAGAGAAAGAGAGAGAGGGAGAGGAAGGCCGTGACAGCGGCCGGCTCTAGGTCGGTCGCCGACGGCCGAGCAGCCCCGGGGAGAGGCCGGCGGTGACACTGGCGCTGGCACGAGCGCCCCTGATTCATGTGAACTAGGGGAATAGGAAAGTAAAAAAAAAGGAGATTGGGGATTGGGGTTGGGCTGGGCCTCTGGTACAGCCCTGATGGGCCGTGCCGGCTCGGCACGGCACGTGGGCCACGTGCCATGCCGGGCTAGTTTTTTCCCTAACGGGCCGTGCTAGGCACGGCTCGTCTGGAGGTGCGGCCCGGTAGGCCTGGGTCGTGACATGCTAGGCACAGTCCAGTGCCCACATCTACTTCTAATTCCACTGCAAAAATTGCTCAGTACATCCCTAATTTTTTTAAAAAAAATTAATTTTTAATTTATTCTTAAAATTCTTGCCGGTAGCCCTTCCCCTTTCTTTTTCGTTCGCTCCGGCAGCCCCTCTCTCCGGTTTACCCCAGCAACCCCTCCGGCTTCTCTTCCTTTCCTGCTCTGACGGACCCCTCCCCCCTCCTTCAATTCGCTTCAGCAACTTCTCTTGCTTTTCTCTTTCTTCATTCCGACAACCTCTCTTCCTCGGCTTGCTTCCATTCCTGTTCGCTCGGATGCCTTCTCTCTTCCTTCGAATATCGGGCAAGAAAAAGTTGGAAAGGAGGGTGGTGTCGATAAGGGGGGTCACCAGAAGAGGTTATCAGAGCGAATAGGGAGTCATCGAGCGAAGGAAAAAAAAGGGGAAGCTAGGGTATGGAGGGGGCTAAGGTTTTAAGAATAATTTATAAATTAAATTTTAAAAAAAAACTAGGAGGGGAAATGGGTACTGAGCATTTTTTTTTTGCGGTACAAATAGAAGCTCCCAAGTTTGTGGAAGGCCGTTCGGGCCTCCTTCCAACGCGCCTTCCGGTCGGATCGCCGTAAGGACCACAAAACTATCAGGTAAAGCAGAGGTAGGTCAGATAAATTAGCAGTCTGAATCAAACTAAATCATATTTTTTAAAAAATTTAATTTGATTTAATTTATTGAAACAATCGATTTGATTTCAGCTTCTGTTTTAAAAATTAATTTCAGTTCAAAAATTTCTCAACTTCTTCTTTAAAAAAGTAATTTTATTTTCAAAAATATCATAAACGTCTTTACTGAAATAAAAAATCTAAGGAAGCCCTTCTCCTATATCCCAGCAAACTAGGACTCGCTATCACTTGGGATCCAAAGTGAGGGTTGCTATCTCGGAGGATAAAGTCTCACACTCCTTCCCTCGGCAATGCAATGGGAGGTTGTTTCATCTAAACCAATATTTGATAGTAAAATTTTGATTTTTTTAATAAAGAGAAAAAATCTACTTAGAAAACACCCACACTATGATATATTCGTTGTCTTTCTTAAGTTTTCCTTGAAAAGTTATTTTAGGAAGATTCTTCAATAATTTGGAGCTTTTTTAAAGAAAACATTGTACCTTTCTTATGTAACATTTTAAATTTATTGTAGGTTAATTGACTATGTAATTTATGTTTTACAAAATAAATTTAATGTAATTTAGGTTAAATTACTAATATAAATTTGAATAAAGTATTGGATTAGACTCATCTCAGTTTAATTTTATATATACAGGTATGAGGTTCGGACACCTAGGGTTTGATCATTTGGACTCCTTTATAAGAGGGCCCAATAACTACTTAATTTTTATGGCCCAGTCCCCAATCCTATCTTAATTCAATTCTAACTCTATTAGTTTTTTATATGAAGAGAGTTAGATGATTATCAATTCCATTGAATAATAATATAAAGGAAGATAAGAAAGGAAAAAAACTTATGCTACATATAAGAAGACAGTCATGTTTTTGAGGCCATGGGTAATTAAAGCAAGCTCTTTAGTTTTTGCATAAATCAAACATGATATAAATAGGTATAATAATAAATTTTAATTATTATTTAGTATTTTAAATCTCTCATTTGTACTCCTAGATTATTCTGTCTTGTTCTTCAGCAAATTTTGAAATATAGTCTCTCTATTAATTAAATAAAGACTTCTCCTAAAACATATGCATATAGAGAGCTAAGGTTGTGGGTGATGGATTTGGAATATGCTGACATATACTAGAATGCATCATATTTGTTGATGTTGATTTCTGTAACAATACATCAATGGTTGAGATTTATTTGAGAGAAACTTGAACTCATCTTTGCTTCAAGAAATGCCTTACAAAAATAGATTTTTATTCAAAAAGTCAAGAATCAGCCTTTAAGAAATAAAGAGACACTACAGTAAAATACCTCTATCCTGACTCTTTTTTTCGATGCTAAAGAGAAGCGTCGGAAGCTTCCACAACCTGCTGACGCTTTTTAAATAGCGTCGGTATAAGCATCGGCAGCTTATCTATATCCCAACTCTTTTTTTCGATGCTTAGGTATAGCGTTGGGAGCTCCACAGCCTGTCGGCGCTTATAAGCGTCGGTAGATAACGACACTTATTAGCATCGGCAGCTACCATATCCCGACTCCCCTAGCGTTGGGAGCTCCTGCAGACTGCCGACGCTTATAAGAGTCGGCAGCTACTATATCCCGACTCGTTTTTCCCGACGCTTTTTAAGCGCCGGCAGATAACGACACTTATTAGCATCGGCAGCTACCGTATCCCGACTCCCCTAGCGTTGGGAGCTCCTGCAGACTGCCGACACTTATAAGAGTCGGCAGCTACTATATCCCGACTCATTTTTCTCGACGCTAGTAAAAAGCGTCGGTAGCTAACGACGCTTATAAGCGTCGGCAGCTAACGATGCTTAGGTGTAGCATTGGGAGCTCCGCAGCCTGCCGACGTTTATAAGCGTCGATAGATAACGACGCTTATTAGCGTCGAAAGCTACCGTATCCCGACTCCCCTAGCGTCAAGAGCTCTCGCAGACTGCCGATGCTTAAGCATCGGTATCTAATAACGCTTATAAGCGTCGGCAGCTACCGTATCCCAATTCGTTTTTCTCGACGCTAGTAAAAAGCGTTGAGAGCTAACGACGCTTATTAGTGTCGGGATATCAAGCGCTCGGATTACTCCTCCTGCCCTCCCGATCTGACTCCTTCGATCGGATATCAAGCCCTAGCTCATAAGCATCGCTTCGGCAACCTCCCCATACCGTAGCTTCCCCTTTTTTCCATTCGCTCGATGACTCCCTATTCGCTCCGATAACCTCTTCTGGTGACCCCCCTCCTCGACACCGACCCTCCTTTCCAACTTTTTCTTGCCCGATGTTCGAAGGAGGAGAGGAGGCGTCAGAGCAAACAGGGATGGAAGGAAGCCGAGGAAGGGAGGTTGCCGGAATGAATCGGAAGGGTCCGTCGGAGCAAATGAGGAAAGAGAAAAGCCAGAGAAGCTGCCGAAGCGAACTGAAGGAGGGGGGAGGGGTCCGTCGGAGCAGGAAAGGAAGAGAAGCCGGAGGGGTTGCTGGGGTGAATCGGAGGAGAGGAGGGGCTGCCGGAGCTAACGACGCTCATTTTTTGTCTCCCACACCGCTCCGCGCTCCTCACTGTGCCTTAGCTCTCGGTTTTCTCCCTCCCCGATCATCTGGCTCCATCAATCTCCCTCATCGTGCCCTAGCTCCTCGATTTTTGCCTCCCACGATCTGGCTTAGTCGCTCTTCACTATGCCCTAGCTCCGCCGATCTCCTCACCGCCTTCTTGTCTCCATCGATGATGCTATCGACGACCTCTGCTGCAGCGGACCTCTACTGCTGACCTCGCCATCCTCGACGTCCCTCTCCTTCGACTCTCCCATAAAGCCTTGTCTCCCGAGGTAAAGCTCCTTTACCTAAGGCCAAACCTACAAGAATTTTTTATTTTATTTTGTATTTTGCATGCAAATTTTTGATTTTGATGAATGAGAGCAGAGTTCGCGGAGGCTTCGCCGAAAGCAAAGGCTGCTCAGAACCTCCAGAATTACTTTAGCTATATTGTAGTGAGGATCGTTCTCGCTCAACTTGAGGTTGGTATTCCTTCAATTCAGCTAAGATTTTATGGCTGCTTTTGTTTGCCGAGAAAAGGGAAAGAGTAGAGAAAATAACTAAAAAGGGTTCTGCTTGAGTGGAAGCACTTCTTGCCGGCCTCCGGTGGGATCAGTGTTGGTACTGCTTAACCAATCCATGAACCATCGATAGGATGGGCATACTATTGATTTAATCAAAAAATCAAACCAAAGTGAGATGTAATTCAGATTTTTTTAATTTAATATTTTTAACAATTTGGTTCAATTCAGATTTCTTTACTTCAAATTTCATATTGAATGATCTTCTTGAGCGAATGTCTTGTTTCTATTGTAAGCTATTATTCCCCAATGTTGTTTATATGCCAAACCGTGGAGAAACCCTGCTTGTCCAAGATGCTGTGATCATCCATGTTAGTTCATATTTTATGGAATAATACATACTTATGGTTCCCAACATGTATTGTCTTGTAGATAATTATTTTTAGCCTTGCTTTGCTTTATTGTGTAATGATGGTTGCAGATTTGCATACTGAGCATCAGTCTGTTCTGAGGGGTGCATTAAAAATGCAATGCTTTTCACTTCGGCATATATGTTTATTCTTTTGTAGGACTGATTTTTGTCGGCTATGTTTGTATCCTCACAACCTGCAAGTATGGTTGTTGATTATGTAACAAGCAGACCTACATTGAGACATCATTTAAAAATGCATTGTTGCTTGAATCAAACATTCATGAATCACATTGTTGATATTTTGTTCTTACTAATTAAACTTTGTATTTTCAGACTATGTTTTCTGGTGTCTAAATTCTCTAATTATTGATTTAGTAGCCTGGATTAAGCAGACATAACTTGCCCGTTTCATTTTTTAATATAGGATTAAAAATATCCATAGTTTCATTATCTAATCAATTCACATGTTAAGTTTATTTCTTGTTTGATCAATGTGAATAAAAACTATCAGTTTTGCTTTAGTTGAAGCTATGACCTTTTCAAGTTTTAATTTCAGCTGTGTTCAAATTAAAATATTTAAAAGTTAATTTATTCTTACATATGCCTATGCTACTAAATGTTGAACACTTATGATGATGAAATACGTGTAGAATATTGGATAAAAGTTGATTGTTTATCGATCATTTATCCTACAATGGATAAAAGTTGGATAAATAAATAAAAAAATACCATAGAATATTTAGATGGAGTTCACGATTTCATTAAAATTGGTATGGATAAAAGTAGTTTGAATGGAAAGATTTTATGTCCGTGTCAGCGATGTGTTAACCATTCTTATTTGGATCCACAAACTATTGAAGAACATTTGATATGGAATGGTTTTTCAAGAGATTATACTGAGTGGGTTTTTCATGGAGAATGTATGTTGCCATTATCAAGTAATAAACCCTTCTCGTCTGATCTTGGATTTGATAATATGCAAGATAACCTTGTAGGAGATGATATGAGAGGTTTGATCACAGATGCTTTTCGACATGATGTTCAAAACTTTGAAGGTTCAACTAATATACATAGAACGGATGGGATATGTGATGATTCTACATTTATGGAACAAATATTTATTGAGGAGCATATGCATGAGTCAGCTCAGTATCATAATTTAATTAAAGATGCAGATGAACAATTATATCCAATATTTTGAAATTTTCTAAGATCTTTTTTCTTATACATTTATTCTATATAAAATATATGAATGGATGGTCTGAAAAGAGTTTTACCATGCTTCTCAAATTACTAAAGGATGCATTTTCAGAAGGCACTGGTTTACCATCCTCTTATTATGAAGCAAAGAAAGTTGTCAACAAATTGGATCTTGGATATCAAAAGATTCATAGTTGTCCGAAAGACTATATGTTATATCATGCTGAAAATATTGATCGAGAGTCATGCAATGTATGTGGATCATCACGACGGACAACTCATGAAAAGGATGAGGATGATGTAACGAACAAAACAAAAAAACCAACGAAAGTATTGCGTTACTTTTCTCTTATTTCTCGATTGAAAAGGCTATATCATTATCGAAAACAACTTCATTAATAAGATAGCATGATAAAGGGCATGCGAATGATAGAATATTAGACATCCAGCAGATAGTCTAGCATGAAAAGCATTTGATGCTAAGCATTCTAATTTTGCTTTGATATTCGTAATGTTCGGTTGGATTTAGCTTCAGATGGCTCCAATCCTTTTTGGACTCTAAATTCTACATATAGCACCTGGCCAATTATTATAATACCATACAATTTATCACCATGGTTGTGCATAAAACAATCCTCACTTATCTTGTCAATGGTTATTCCAGGTGATAAGGGTTCAGAAAATGATATTGATATTTTTCTACAACCTTTAATAGAGGAATTGAAACAATTATGGAAATGTATCGATGCAATTGATACTTCAAATAGTAAACATTTAAACTACGGACAGCTTTATTGTGGACTATTAATGATTTTTCAGCATATGCCAATTTATCTGGCTGGAGTACAAAGGGAAGGATTGCATGTCCTTGTTGTGTAGATTCGATACATTCAATTTGGTTAAAATATGAAGAAAAATTTTGTTATATAGGACATCGTCGATGGTTAGAACCTAATCA
This sequence comes from Calamus simplicifolius, assembly GCA_900491605.1. Lineage (NCBI taxonomy): Eukaryota > Viridiplantae > Streptophyta > Magnoliopsida > Arecales > Arecaceae > Calamus > Calamus simplicifolius. The sequence goes on along the minus strand of UESW01002946.1, from coordinate 89,818 downwards.
TCCGTTTCGTTTTCAGAAAGATTTATTTAATGGTACCATAGAATTGGGATGTACACCTATTCCACCTTCTAGAACTAATGTTCGTATGCAAATTGATTCCATCAATTACACATACATATAGTAAATTCTCAAAGTCTTCTAAAAAAGATAAGGAATGATCAAGAAGGATTGTCAGAAGAAGTGATAATTGATAGTATGGATGCACAGGTATTTGAAGATCCAGATATTTTTTTTGAAAAAAAAAAGAGGAAGATGTATAGATAGCATCTACAAATCAGCCTAGCAAACATATTGAAGAAAAGAAGTATTTTTTTTGACTTACCTTGTTGGGAACATAATCTTATTCGACATAATCTTGATGTCATGCACATAGAAAAGAATGTTTGTGATAATCTTCTTAGAATATTGTTGAATATTGATGGAAAGACCAAAGATAACATGAAGGCACGATTGGATTTAAAAGAATTGGGTATCCGACCGGAGCTTCATCCAATAATGCTTGCTAATGATAGAAATTATTTGCCTCCTGCATCTTATACAATGTCTCCTCAAGAAAAAAATAATTTTCTTAAAGTATTGAAAAATATTAATGTACCTAATAGATATGCATCAAACATTTTAAGATATGTGCATCTTAAAGATATATAAATTTCTAATCTCAAAAGTCATGATGGTCACATATTGATGCAAGATATCTTGTCAATAGCTTCAAGATCATCAGTGCCTAAACAAGTTCTTGCAGTTATAATTCGACTATCATCATTTTTCAAGGCATTATATTCAAAAGTTATTGATTCCAAAGAAATTGATCAGTTAGAATCTGATTTTACTATTACACTTTATCAGATTGATCAGTCTTCACCTCCAGTATCCCGATGCATGTAAAAGCGTCGGGATAATATTTTGACATTTTTAGCATCAGAAAAGCAAGAATTTGTTATAGTAAGAGGAACGAAGACTATCTACAATCACTTTAAAATAAACATAAAATGATACGAGGTCCTTTCCTTAAGGATTTCTTTGATGCTTAAATCAATTTTTTTAAATTTAAGAAAAGGAGAGAGAGAGAGAGAGAGAGAGAGAGAGAGAGAATATTGAAAAAAAAAATTCTTACTCACGTTAGTCTTTTTAAGATTTTTGGCAATGATGTTAGATTAAGTTTTTTTTTAAACCAAATGACTTATAATTTTTTTACAAATCTGAAGTAAATTTTTTATCTTGCTTACCAAATTTGGTTAAAATTTATTTAATCAAATATTTATCTATATACACATATTTTTATTATAATTTTATACATGTGTTCTAATCGTATCGGTTTACCAATTTTTTATATCATTAATTAACATCGATTTTATCTTTTGTAGCCACTAGTAACCAAAGAAATAAACTGTCCATCTGCTACCCTTAATAAAGAAATAAATTGTTTGCGGGCAAAATATTAGAGGCAGAAAAGAAGCCGAGCAAAGAATCAAGAGCATGCATGGCGACGAAGGCTTAATTAGACGGACGGGTTCTTTTTTTTTTTTTTCCTTTTTTTTTTTCTTGGCTTACTCTTAAAATAATGCATTCATTATTTGCAGCTTATTCATTTGTGTATTTGGTTAAGTTCCATGCAGTCTGACAAGGATACGGGTGTGGGCTTGGTGATGCGAACTCCATCACTACGGGTAGCAGCAGGCAAATAAACAATAGAGAAACCACTTAATTAGCTCTGGTGCTGGTTTTCGTCTCTTCTGTTGAGATATTAAATTTCACCGTCGAAGCGCACAGCCAGGGCACTTTATTAGGTTCTCCGTTCATCAATCGTCGTTATACCAAGATAGTTGGCCACCTTTCCTTTCCGCATTTCATATATTTAAAGAGGAAAAGATTTTATACACCGTCCTCGGTGCAGCAAGGCCTACATGGACTGCACCGCCTTTTCTGATTGGTCCACGTAGCTCCTACGTGGATGACCTGCCGGACGGTATGGCTCTGCTTTGATGTTACGTTCTGAACGTGACGGCCATTTAAAGCAGTTCGCCTTTTTATTGAAATTAGCGTGCGGACGAAAATGCCCTTTTCCTCCATCCTAGCGCCATTTTACGTTGTATTTCATCTGTGTAAGAAGAACTCTCCTTCTTCCCCTCCCTCGCTCTGAGAGTCCGGATGCTAAGGAATCAGTCCGGATGCCAAAATCTCACGTAGACGTTCGCTTCTCTCTCTGAATTCGGCCAGGTCTGTAAGATGGGTTATATTTGAGAGAGAGAGGCAAACGTCTACGTGAGGTTTTGGGACCTTTGGGAAAAATCATTGGATAAACTTTTATATTTGAAGACTCTAGTAGACTCCAGTAGCCAGGTTTTTCAGCCTCGAAGCTGAAATATTTCATGTCGACCGGAGTTTCAGAGCGAGGGCGTAGGTTCGTGCTCAACTGAATTTCATCTATGCAAGAAGAACTCTCTTTCTTCCCCCCCTCGCTCTGAGAGTCCGGATGCTGCCCTTTTCCTCTATCCTAGCGCCAATTTATGTTGGATTTCATCTCTGCAAGAAGAACTCTTTCTTCCCCTCCCTCGCTCTGAGAGTCCGGATAATAAGGAATCACCGCGACACCCTACTTCAAATCGGCCGAAAATCCTTCGCGACACCCTAGCTTTAGGGCGACGACACCCGTGCTTACAAATGACCACATAGAGAGTTCCCGGTGACACCCTAGTCGAATTCGGCCGTAAATCCTTCGCGACACCCCAGTCGAAATATCACGACACCCTAGCTTTAAGGCAATGACACCCGTCGTTAGAACTAACCACGGAGAGAATCCCCGCGACACCCTAGTTCTAATTCGGCCGAAAATCAATCGCGACACCCCAGTTGAAATCTCACGACACCCTAGCTCTAAGGAGATGACACCCGTGCTTACAAATGACCACGGAGATAATCCCAGCGACACCCTAGTTCGAATTCGGCCGTAAATCCTTCGCGACACCCCAGTTGAAATCCCACGACACCCTAGCTTTAGGGCAATGACACCCGTGCTTACAAATGACCACATAGAGAGTTCCCGGCGACACCCTAGTCGAATTCGGCCATAAATCCTTCGCGACACCCCAGTCGAATTATCACGACACCCTAGCTTTAAGGCAACGACACCCGTCGTTAGAACTGACCATGGAGAGAATCCCCGCAACACCCTAGTTCTAATTCGGCCGAAAATCAATCGCGACACCCAAGTTGAAATCTCACGATACCCTAGCTCTAAGGAGACGACACCCGTGCTTACAAATGACCATGGAGATAATCCCAGCGACACCCTAGTTCGAATTCGACCGTAAATCCTTCGCGACACCCCAGTTGAAATCCCACGACACCCTAGCTTTAGGGCGACGACACCCGTGCTTACAAATGACCACATAGAGAGTTCCTGGCGACACCCTAGTCGAATTCGGCCGTAAATCCTTCGCGGCACCCCAGTCAAAATATCACGACACTCTAGCTTTAAGGCAACGACACCCATCGTTAGAACTGACCACGGAGAGAATCCCCGCAACACCCTAGTTCTAATTCGGCCAAAAATCAATCGCGACACCCCAGTTGAAATCTCACGACACCCTAGCTCTAAGGAGACGACACCCGTTCTTACAAATGACCATGGAGATAATCCCAGCGACACCCTAGTTCGAATTCTGCCGTAAATCCTTCGCGACACCCCAGTTGAAATCCCATGACACCCTAGCTTTAGGGTGACGATACCCGTGCTTACAAACGACCACATAGAGAGTTCCCGGCGACACCCTAGTCGAATTCGGCCGTAAATCCTTCGCAACACCCCAGTCGAAATATCACGACACCCTAGCTTTAAGGCAACGACACCCGTCGTTATAACTGACCACGGAGAGAATCCCCGCGACACCCTAGTTCTAATTCGGCCGAAAATCAATCGCGACACCCCAGTTGAAATCTCACGACACCCTAGCTCTAAGGAGACGACACCCGTACTTAAAACTAACCATGTAGATAATCCCAGCGACACCCTAGTTCGAATTCGGCCGTAAATCCTTCGCGACACCCCAGTTGAAATCCCACGACACCCTAGCTTTAGGGTGATGACACCCGTGCTGACAAATGACCACATAGAGAGTCCCTGGCGACACCCTAATCGAATTCGACAGTAAATCCTTCGCGACACCCCAGTCGAAATATCATGACACCCTAGCTTTAAGGCAACGACACCCGTCGTTAGAACTCACCACGGAGAGAATCCCCGCGACACCCTAGTTCAACATCGGTCGTAAATCCTTCACGACACCCCAATTGAAATCTCACGATACCCTAGCTTTAAGGCGACGACACCCATGCTTGAACAAGACGGGAATTTGACGTCACCCTAGTACTAATTCGACGACACCCTAGTAACTCAGCCATGCCATCTTTCCGAGAAAAGTTGCAAAACGTGGGCAGTTCCTATGGGTTTACGGGTCTCTGTGATTTGATCGTGGCGATCCGGTTGTCCTTTCGTATTTCTCTGAGGTCGGCATAAACCCTAGAAAAAGCACTCATTCGTCTGTTGCTCGAGAAGCCATCCTCTTGCTCGAGAAGCCAGTGGTCTCCTTTTCCCTCCTAAATTTGTCCCATAGTTCATTCTTCCGTATACTTCATTCATGGAGATGAGTGCTTTCGTATGTGGACGAAGACCGCGAACAAAGAAGAAGCAGACGGAGAAAATGGCGGAACAATGCAAGGACATGGTTCTTCGTTCGAATGAGGATGCAGCTCCTCCAGGTATGTTTATCACTATATTAAATATTATGACATCCTCTCTTAAAATTTCATGACAAGTATGTGTTCTGTCTTACCCCCTGTTTCAGTTGACAATAAAATTGTTCCAGTCCCCCCAGTGAAGGCTTCCCAGCTGTTTAAGAATAGCTGCAGGCCGGCCATATACGTTCAGAAGGTTTGGAGGATGGGGTTCTCTAGACGGCATACAAAACTGATTCGAAGGACCCCATTTGGTGCCTTCGTCGACATGCAGACGTTCACAGTCGACGGGCGACTGCTAGCAGACATCATAAGATGTCACAATGGAGGCGACGAGTTCATGTTTTGCGGAAAGCCATTTCTATTCAGTGCCGACGAAGTCGCACTCATTCTGGGACTTCCAGCTCATGGGAAGAAGATCGACACGTCCAGCCAAATGTTCAACGGAAGGTTGTTCAGACGGTTTGGCCAGGGTTTAGATCTTCGCCAAGAAGGTTTGGAGAAGTTGATATTTCAACTCCGATCATCTAAAGTACAGGAGGATGTCGAGGACATCGTCCGACTTTGGATCGCATACATGTTGGCCATGTTTTTGGCTCCAAAGTCTAATCAGAGATGTCCACGGTATCTCATCCAGCACTTGGATGACTTAAGTCAACTGGGTAGCATCGACTGGGCTTCGGCACTGAAGGAGTTGATTGTTCTGGCTCTCCCAGAAATAGCTGCTTGCTTGCGTTCCGAGGAGCCGTGCACTCAAAGAATGCAAAAAAAGTTAGGAGGCAGCCTACCCTGTTCGGATGCTCGGCAGCACTGGTGGTAAGGATTATTGGGACATATAATTAGTGTTGTGAGTAAATTTTTTTTGTAATATTATATTATTTAATATCCAAAAAAATATCATGTTCAGGCGTGGTTCCTTGAGCATACATCAATGCGAGAACCAGCATACCTTGATAAATGGCCCCGACTGTTGAAGTGGTATGACCACCAAATGAAGATCCAATCGGTTCGGGTTGCCGACTTGCAGCCTCACGACTTGGTAAGCTACTTCATTGCTCCATTGCTCTGACCATTTTTTTCAACTTAATGCGGCAATATGTTCACTTAATATTAATTTTATCATCTTGCGTTGCAGATAGAGGGAGCTACTGTACCATTGCCAGAAGAGCGCTGGCTTCTCCCTCAGCAGAATGTAGCATCCCCCCTCAACCAACAGATACCTGCGCCCCTCAACCAACGGATAGCTGCGCAGGATGTGCCAAGTTGAGGATTGAATTGGAGTGCGTTAAGGATCAACTCAACGATGTCAGGCATAGGCTGTCCATTGCTGAGAGCCTCCTCAGTTCACTGGTCAGAAAGGAAAGTAATGCAATAAATGAGGAGGACAAGGGAGACGAGAAAACAGAGAAGGTGCATTCCCTGGAGTTGGTCCTCCGCGAGCCTGGGAATGGAAATAGTGAGGAGAAGAAGATGGAGGAGGACCATTCATCGAGTATCCAATTGAGATAGGGAATGCAAAAGCAGAGGAGAAGAGATTGGAGGGGGATTCATTGGCTGATAAAATAGAGCATGGGAATGAAAATAAAGATGAGTCCATATCCGATAATAAACTTGGCACCCCTGCGCCAAAGGATGATAATATGGACTTAGAAATAATTGGAGTGCCTTCGCTTGTTAGGAGGGTTAAAAAAGAGCCGAGGAAGCGTAAGGCATCCACGGTCGTCGGAGAATGTTATGAGACAACCCGTCCTAAAAAGTCGGCGAAGACAGTGGGCACGTCAAAGCCCAACACAACGGTCGAAGATGACCAAATGATTATTCAAAATTTTTTGAGCGAGCGACTAACCGACGAGATCATCTACACAAATATGTTTTCTGGCGTTGTAACAAGAAAAAATCTTCAAGATCTCATTAACAATGAAATGATAATAGATGATGTAAGTATATCAAGAAACCTGTTCTAGTTGTTGATTTTAGAATTATATTAATCGGTTTACATTGCATTGGCAGATAATTGATTCCGGCCAGGAGTTTCTGATGCGCAACTGGACAGAGCATCCTGACCGATACCATAAGTGCATATTTGCATCAGTTTTTGTATCTGCTCTGTGTCTGACTTCCTCATCACCTGCTCATGAACTTGCTGGAACATCAGGGGCCGTGATATTTGACAATGTATCGGATGAAGATAAGGCCAAATTCCGGTTTCTGTTCACCATAATAAACTCTGATAACTCGCACTGGCATTTGGTTGCTGTCGACATGGAAAGAAAGGTGTTCATGCACCTGAATTCAATGAAACGCAACCCGAAGTACAAGGCCAATGCAAGGAAATGGCATACAATTCTAGGCCACATATTCCATATCTACTGCAATAAGAAGGAAGCGATGACTTGGCCGATGGAAGATATTTCGGATTGCCCAAGCCAACCGACCGGATCGCTGGATTGCGGCCTATACTGTCTGAGATACATGGAATGTCTTGCTCGACGGGACAATCCTGATATGAAGATGGATTTCACGGATGAGGAAGTCAGAGATTACCGGCGACACTTAGCTGCGACGATATTGAGAGAGGGCTTGAACAAGAAGATTAGCGACATTGTAGAAAAATGTTCTTAATTTTTTTATTCTTCTTTGTATGAAAATTGAATGTAATTTATTCAAGTTAACACTGATTATTATTTAATGCAAATGCACAAGAATAATCGTTGCGAGCAGGGTGTCCTTGATGTACTCATATGTTTGCCTTCGTATGTTTTCGCCTTTCGGGTGTCGCCGCGCAAGAGCTAGGGTGTCGTTACCCTTGAGCTGGGGTGTCGTCGCGCTAAAATCTTTGGTGTCGTTCGCGAGTACTGGGATGTCGTAGGTTTCTGCCTTTCGGGTGTCGCCGCGCAAGAGCTAGGGTGTCGTTACCCTTGAGCTGGGGTGTCATCGCACTAAAATCCTTGGTGTTGGTTCGCGAGTACTGGGATGTCGTAGGTTTCCGCCTTTCGGGTGTCACCGCGTAAGAGCTAGGGTGTCGTTACCCTTGAGCTGGGGTGTCATCGCGCTAAAATCTCGGTGTCGGTTCGCGAGTACTGGGATGTCGTAGGTTTCGCCTTTTGGGTGTCGCCGCGCAAGAGCTAGGGTGTCGTTACCCTTGAGCTGGGGTGTCGTCGCGCTAAAATCTTCGGTGTCGGTTCGCGAGTACTGGGATGTCGTAGGTTTTCGCCTTTCGGGTGTCGCCGCGCAAGAGCTAGGGTGTCATTACCCTTGAGCTGGGGTGTCGTCGCGCTAAAATCTCGGTGTCGGTTCGCGAGTACTGGGATGTCGTAGGTTTCCGCCTTTCGGGTGTCGCTGCGCAAGAGCTAGGGTGTCGTTACCCTTGAGCTGGGGTGTCGTCGCGATAAAATCTTCGGTGTCGGTTCGCGAGTACTGGGATGTCGTAGGTTTCCGCCTTTCGGGTGTCGCCGCGCAAGAGCTAGGGTGTCGTTACCCTTGAGCTGGGGTGTCGTCGCGCTAAAATCTTTGGTGTCGGTTCGCGAGTACTGGGATGTCGTAGGTTTCCGCCTTTCGGGTGTCGCCGCGCAAGAGCTAGGGTGTCGTTACCCTTGAGCTGGGGTGTCGTCGCGCTAAAATCTCGGTGTCGGTTCGTGAGTACTGGGATGTCGTAGGTTTCCGCCTTTCGGGTGTCGCCGCGCAAGAGCTAGGGTGTCGTTACCCTTGAGCTGGGGTGTCATCGCGTTAAAATCTTCGGTGTCGGTTCGCGAGTACTGGGATGTTGTAGGTTTCCGCCTTTCGGGTGTTGCCGCGCAAGAGCTAGGGTGTCGTTACCCTTGAGCTGGGGTGTTGTCGCGCTAAAATCTCGGTGTCGGTTCGCGAGTACTGGGATGTCATAGGTTTCCGCCTTTCGGGTGTCGCCGCGCAAGAGCTAGGGTGTCGTTACCCTTGAGCTGGGGTGTCGTCGCGCTAAAATCTTCGGTGTCGGTTCGCGAGTACTGGGATGTCATAGGTTTCCGCCTTTCGGGTGTCGCCGCGCAAGAGCTAGGTGTCGTTACCCTTGAGCTGGGGTGTCATCGCGCTAAAATCTCGGTGTCGGTTCGCGAGTACTGGATGTCGTAGGTTTTCGCCTTTCGGGTGTCACCGCGCAAGAGCTAGGGTGTTGTTACCCTTGAGCTGGGGTGTCGTCGCGCTAAAATCTTCGGTGTCGGTTCGTGAGTACTGGGATGTCGTAGGTTTCCGCCTTTCGGGTGTCGCCTCGCAAGAGCTAGGGTGTCGTTACCCTTGAGCTGGGTGTCGTCGTGCTAAAATCTTCGGTGTCGGTTCGCGAGTACTGGGATGTCGTAGGTTTCCGCCTTTCGGTGTCGCCGCGCAAGAGCAGCCAAGAACTGGGGTGTCGCGCAAGAGCTAGGGAGTCGTTAGCCAAGAGCTGGGTGTCGTCGTGCTAAAAGCACTTCATTTTACTGAAATAGACACCTTATTTTGAAAGCACTTCATTTGCGACCAAGCCACCCTAATTCAAAAGTTACGACACCCGTGTTTTATATATGCTCTTGTGTAAGTTGACTCAATACATAAGCATCAAATTCGTCCATCAAAGTTTCGAAGGCGGAACAATTCTCTCCAGGTCCTCTTCAGTATTAATAGACTGCAAACAAGTCTGCCTGATGCTTGAAGCAGCTCTTTCCTTGACCTGATTTTTCCTTGATCTTTTTGACTTCTTCTCGACTCCACTCTTTAATCTGTTCTCTCTCGGGCGACCTTTCGTCCTAATTTGTTCAGGATCTTGAATTACAAGCTCTGTACGTGGTTTAGCTGCGCAGTTGGCATCCACGGCAATTTTGAATATAGGTGTTAGACCATCCATCACTACATTAAATGCATCTTCAGACATGGAGGCTATCTCTGCGAGCTTCATCATCCGATGACTCAGCAAACTATATCTACAATCATTAACATAATATTAACGATAACAAATATTAAGACATTTCAATTAAAAAATTATCACTGCGTACCGTGAGTTTCGTGTGCTTTTATCATAACCCTCAGTATTGCAGTCGAATTCGTCGAATTGGTATTTCATGTCCTTGCACCATCTCTTCAAGAAGTATTTATCTGGTAAACGAAATACGTCACTTTGATGAAGAACCAACAGGCATGCCTACACAGGTACCCCTTGAACTGAAAGGATCGGCACTGGCATTGGACATCCTCAATATTTCTATCGTATGACACGATATAATCTTTGATCATCTCCTTGCCATTCCATCGACTTCAATCCTTTCATACGACTTTACGGAATATAAACAACTGTTGCCAGCTTCCTTGATCAATTTTGTATTTGATGCAGCCATTTCAAGGATCTCATTCTGAAATTTTTTGAAAATGCGCCTTGTATACCTTCCTGCAGCTTGTCTCTCAAAAGGTGATGATGTCTTTAGGAAAGCAATCGTTTGCAACGTCCTATTATCTTCCTCATTTTCGGCCTCGTATCTTTTTTCCAAGGCATCTTCGTACTTACTTATGAACTCCGTTAGTGTTGTCTTCGAATTTATAAACCCATCGAAGAAGTGATTAATGCCCTCGCTCCTTTGTGAAGATGACATCCCTGTTCAAAATTTTGTCAAAAAAAAAAAAAAGCGTTTAACGCGAACATGAACCAAAGACAATGACATACAAACCTGCGAAGAATGTATCCTTTAGGTAAACTGGGACCCATTTATCCCGACATTCGTAAAGGACATTGAACCAATCTATAGACTTGCATTCTTTATATTTCTCCATAACATGTGCCCACCTTTCCTCGAATGACTGTATGGTCAATGAATCATATATCGCCTCATCGAAATCAACCATAAACTTGGGATTTGCCGTGCAAATGTGGCCAATCTTTTCGGTATCTTCTTCAATATATGCCAAAGACAAAATCGATGTCGTGTGTTAGGAAAAACTTCTTTGACAGCAGCCTCGATTGCCTTATCTTGGTCAGTAATCATGGCAATAGGTGCTTGACCACCATTTGCATCCAGCCAAGTCTGAAAAACCCATTTATATGTCTCAGTACTCTCATCAGACAACAATGCGCATCCAAGCAAGGTGGACTGTCCATGATGGTTGACCCCAACGAATGGACAAAAAGGCATTTGATATCTGTTTGTCAAGTACGTTGAGTCAAAGCTTAGAACATCACCGAAGTATGTGCATGCCAATCTTGACCTTGGATGAATCCAGAAGACAGACCTCAGATGACCATTATCATTGAGGTCTAAGGAATAGAAGAAATTGGGATTTCTGAGTTGCATTTCGGCGAAATGAATTACCATCGACTGAGCATCTCCTTCTTTCAGCTTAGACTGACGTTCGCGACAAATGAAGTTACGAGCATCCTTCTCGGTGAAATCCAATTGTCCTCTGCCCCCTTTTCTCCTTGCTATGGCAGAGTATATCTGAGTCGTCGGAACATTCACGGCATGTAAATTGCTGATCTCTGCCTTCTCTGGTGTGCTGATCCTCCTATGCGACCGTAGATAACCAGTTGATGTTATGGACATCCCATGGTTATGTTCTAGAGAAACCTCATCCAATATCCACTTACCACTTGTAGCATTCAGTCTTGCTTTTATGGATGCCATACAATCAACTTTCCCAGTATCCCTATGATTCATACTCTTCTCTGATTTTCTAGATTTTCCTTGCCTCCAACACGCCAGGTGCTTGAAGCAAAGTTGTTTTTTGTTGTTGGCCCTGCTACACACTGTTGTGATTCCAAAACCAACTCGTTTCGCGTATCCATTGTAGAACGTATATACATCATCTGCTGAATTGAATTCCATCCCAGTTTGAGGAACTACAATATCATCCACTGCATTTGGAGCGACGGGTGAAGGTGCACGGCCGGGAGTGTTATCGATTTCTTTCCGATCTACAATTTCAGCATCAACTGTGAAAATATAGGCACGCAGTCATGAACAATGATATCCATAGATTTAGTTGTCAATATATGCTGACAAAGGATTAGGATTTAGGTCACGAAGGTTAAAACAATACGACAACCCATTTATCATCTCACGACACCCTAGTGATAAGGCGAGGCTGTGCACCTTCACCCGTTGTGCAAATGTGGCCATTTGAACTGATCACGGTGAGAATACCCGTGACACCCCTTATCGAATTCAGCCACAAATCCTTCACGACACCCCAGGAGAATTGGATTTTGGCCGAAACTCCTTCGAGACACCCCTATTGAAAGCTCACGACACCCTAGCTTTAAGGCGACGACACCCGTGCTTAGAACTGACCGCGCGGACAATCCCCGTGACACCCCAGGAGAATTGGATTTCGGCCGAAACTCCTACGAGACACCCCTGTTGAAAGCTCACGACACCCTAGCTTTAAGGTGACGACACCCGTGCTTAGAACTGATCACGGTGAGAATACCCGTGACACCCCTTGTCGAATTCAGCCTAAACTCCTTTGCGACACCCCAGTTGAAATCTAATGACACCCTAGCACCAATGCTACGACACCCATGCTTAGAACTGACCGCGCGGAGAATCCCCGCGATACCCCAGGGAGGCGACGACACCCGTGCTTAGAACTGATCATGGTGAGAATACCCACGACACCCCTTGTCGAATTCAGCCTAAACACCTTCGTGACACCCCAGTTGAAATCTAATGACACCCCAGCACCAATGCTACGACACCCATGCTTAGAACTGACCACGCGGAGAATCCCCGCGACACCCTAGGGAGAATTGGATTTCGACTGAAACTCCTTAGAGACACCCCTGTTGAAAGCTCACGACACCCTAGCTTTAAGGCGACAACACCCGTGCTTAGAACTGACCATGGCGAGAAGGCCCATGACAACCAAGTTACTAAAATTTATTTTTATTTATCAAAAAAAAAGAAAAAAAAAGTACATTAGCCCTCACTGGGGCTTCTCATCTCCTTTGGTCGCTGCGTCGGCGATCTGGCGCTGGAGGGACGCTACTTGCCCCTCCAGCTGGCTGTTGGCCCGATGTAGGACCTCGATCTTTCTCGTTGAAATGGCCAAGTATTGCTCGGCCGCCTTGTTGAGTCGCTCGCTGATTGCGAGCGACTCCGCATGGACCTCCGCGTCGATGGTGACCGTTGCGCGGCGGCTGCCATGGCTGCCAGTAGATCGCCCCTCGCCTCTGGAAGCCATTTCAGTATCAAAAAAGCTGAAAAGATGATTAACGATGGCATTCCCCCATCCATATTTAAGGTACTCCTGGCGGGTGTTTCGATTGCCATACACCACCATCTCAGTGGGCGGTTCACAGGAATCGAATCGGTGCGCCCCCCCCCCCGCCCCCTCGTTGAGTTTCGAGGGATGGGGAACAGAAGAGAGTTTCGGGAAGCCAACCGTAGTAAGTTTTACGTCGTCCCAAGAGAAAATTCACGACACCCAAGGATGATTTGGATTTCGGCCGAAACTCCTTCGCGACACCCCACTTGAAACCTCACGACACCCTAGCATCAATGCTACGACACCCATGCTTAGAACTGACCATGGAGAGAATCCCCGCGACACCCCAGGGAGAATTGGATTTCGGCTAAAACTCCTTCGAGACACCCCTGTTGAAAGCTCACGATACCCTAGCTTTAAGGCGACGACACCCGTGCTTAGAACTGATCATGGAGAGAACCCCCGCGACACCCCTTGTCGAATTCGGCCGAAACTCCTTCATGACACCCCAGTTGAAATCTCATGACACCCTAGCACCAATGCTACGACACCCGTGCTTAGAACTAACCGCGCGGAGAATCCCCGCGACACCCCAGGGAGAATTGGATTTCAGCTCACGACACTCTAGCTTTAAGGCGACGACACCCGTGCATTAACAGTGAACCCACGTTAATCACCTTTTCAGGGGTGTCGTCCCCTTAAAGCTAGGGTGTCGTGAGATTTCAACTGGGGTGTCGCGAAGGAGTTGCGGCTGAATTCGACAAGGGGTGTCGCGGGTATTCTCACCGTGATCATTTCTAAGAACGGGTGTCGTCGCCTTAAAGCTAGGGTGTCGTGAGCTTTCAACAGGGGTGTCTCGAATGTGTTTCGGCTGAAATCCAATTCTCCCTGGGGTGTCGCGGGGATTCTCTCCGTGGTCAGTTCTAAGCACGGGTGTCGTAGCATTGATGCTAGGGTGTCGTGAGGTTTCAAGTGGGGTGTCGCGAAGGAGTTTCGGCCGAATTCGACAAGGGGTATCGCGGGCCTTCTCGCCGTGGTCAGTTCTAAGCACGGGTGTCGTCGCCTTAAAGCTAGGGTGTCGTGAGCTTTCAACAGGGGTGTCTCGAAGGAGTTTCGGCTGAAATCCAATTCTCCCTGGGGTGTCGCGGGGATTCTCTCCGTGGTCAGTTCTAAGCACGGGTGTCGTAGCATTGATGCTAGGGTGTCGTGAGGTTTCAAGTGGGGTGTTGCGAAGGAGTTTCGGCCGAAATCCAAATCATCCTTGGGTGTCGTGAATTTTCTCTTGGGACGACGTAAAACTTACTACAGTTGGCTTCCCAAAACTCTCTTCTGTTCCCCATCCCTCGAAACTCAACAGGGGGGGCGCACCGATTCGATTCCTATGAACCGCCCACTGAGATGGTGGCGCATGGCAATCGAAACACCCGCCAGGAGTACCTTAAATATGGATGGGGGAATGCCATCGTTAATCACCTTTCTAGCTTTTTTGATACTGAGATGGCTTCCAGAGGCGAGGGGAGATCTACTGGCAACCACGGCAGCCGCCGCGCAACGGTCACCATCGATGCGGAGGTCTATGCGGAGTCGCTCGCAATCAGCGAGCAACTCAACAAGGCGGCCGAGCAATACCTGGCCGTTTCAACGAGAGAGATCGAGGTCCTGCGTCGGGCCAACAGCCAACTGGAGGGGCAAGTAGCGTCCCTCCAGCGCCAGATCGCCAACGCAGCGACCGAAGGAGACAAGCCCCAGTGAGGGGTTCATGTACTTTTTTTCTTTTCTTTTTTTATGAATAAAAATAAATTTTAGTAACTTGGGTATCGCGGGCCTTCTCGCTGTGGTTAGTTCTAAGCATGGGTGTCGTCAGATGAGAGCTAGGGTGTCGTCAATTTTCAACTGGGGTGTCGCGAACGACGACAGCACCGACTCAGGCTGTTAAGGACACCCCAGTTCTCATCTTACGACACCCTAGCTTTTAGGTGACGACACCGATGACGTGACTGTTAAAGCGGGGTGTCACGGGGATTATTCTCCATACGGGGTGTCACGGGCCTGCTCTCCAGCGTCGTTTATAAGCACGACACACCCTTTATAGCATTTAAAGACACCCCATAGAACAAGCTACGACACCCCAGAAAGCAACATACGAAGATCGCAAAGGTTATAAGCATGGGTGTCGTAGCGTTGTAACTACGGTGTCGCGAGGCTTTTCTCCAGCTTTCGTTTGGAGCACGGGTGTCCTAGGCTTGTAACTACGGTGTCTTAACAGTATATCAGGGGTGTCATAGCTTTAACGATGACACTATAGCCATATGGACAGGAAATAACTAGGAATATAGGCCGAACCACTCTGACGACACCCCAGTTCATGAGGTATAACATCCTAGTTAAAAGAGTATGACATTCGTGCTTACAAAACAGTAAACTCTAAACAGTTATGACTCCTAGAATGTCATAACTATTTTGTTCTAAGGAAGTTACCCGCGCATTAAACGGTTTGGTCACGCATTAACTAACTCTAACCAGAAAAAACGGTTGGTGTAATAAAGGAGCTTTAGAAAGAAGTAGGAAGAAAGACTTTTTACTTTATGTTGCGGATGACATTTCTTCTAGAAGTTTTTGTTCACAGACTCCAGTAGCCAGGTTTTCCAGCCTCCAAGCTGAAATATTTTCTTTCGACCGGGGAAGAAAAGAGTTCTTCTTGCACAGATGAAATACAACGTAAAATGGCGCTAGGATGGAGGGAAAGGGCATTTTCGTCGCACACTAATTTTAAAAAAAAGCGAACTGCTTTAAATGACCGTCACGTTCAGAATGTAACATCAAAGCAGAGCCATACCGCCCGATAGGTCATCCACGTAGGAGCCACGTGGATTAATCAGAAGAGGTGATGCAGTCAATGTAGGCCTTGCTGCATCGGGGACGATGTAAAAATCTTTTCCATTTAAAGACTAGAAGGACGTCTCCATTTTGACAACCTCTATGTAATTATCAAAGATGTCTCTTCTCAATCAATTATGAAAACAGACAACGTGCCTGCCTTTGGATCGGTTTTTTCTGCTTCTTTTGCTCGTTTTTTTTTTTAATGTAAGCCATGTGCAAAAAAGCGTGTGCAATTATTTATTTGAATATATCGATGTAAAATTATTTTTAAATATTATAATTTTATACATTTAAATTATTAATGCTTTAATGATGATTATATGATATGATGAAATTATCAATGATTTGTAACGCTTTGAATTCTTCAATTGATTCAATTAATCTGTTAGTAAATTAAAATTATATAATTTTAAAAATTTAAATAAAAATTAATTAATAATAAATAAATATACATTATTTTTTATATTTAATATAAATTTATTTTTAAATATTTAATATAAATTTATTTTTAAATATTATGTTTTGATTATAATTAAAGACTCTTCCTCTCCGAGACAAGCAAAGGTTCGTATAATTTGGTTTCGAATATGAGAACTTTTAACTCCAACCATAATCATTCGTATCGGCCTTTACGACAAGAAAGATTGACAGTATCATGAGGGCACATAGGAAGCAGCCTATTTTTTATATAAAGAGTTTAAACAAAGCAAACAGCCTTTGGTGTTGCATTAAAAAATTGCAATATGTCACCGTAAAGTTTGTCCCAGGCTCAATATTTGTTGCATCTAGGTTTATGTAGACACTTGCTTCTCATAAAAAAATATTTTTATTATAAACAATAGCCACCCTATCTTGTCTCATTGGAGCTATCGCTTTCTGTTGACCATCTTTCCATGTCATAATAATAAAAAAATATTTTTATTTACAACTCAATTTATCTCAGCTTTTTTTTTTTGTTACAAGCGGACGATCACACCACTCTGGGATGAGTCAACCTCGAAATATCGGAATACAAAATTTGCTCCAAAATAATCGGATAAGGGTCACTAGGGTGACATTCCCACTGACCAGAATGGCGAACTGCAGCCGAGGCAACCCAATCAGCTATAGCGTTAGCTTCCCTGTAGACATGTCGAATCAGAGGATCATAGCAGTACTGAAGCTTATCCCAAATATCACTTATCAAAGGGTTGAAGGAGGGATAAAGATCAGGAGACCGCCGAATCCACCGAATCACCGTAATAGAATATCCCTCAATAACCACCCGGCGCGAACACAAAATGCGAACAGCGTAGGTTATACCAGCCCACGCAGCCTGCAACTCTGCCATGGGAACCGAAATATCAAGAGAACCATGCCCGCCAGCCGCTAGCAGCTCACCCTCAGGCCCCCTGATAATAAATCCAGATCCAGCAATGCGATCCGTTACAGAACCATCAAAATTAACTTTGACATAACCAGGTGGTGGGGGCTCCCAAGCAATGAAGACCGTAGTACGGTGCGCTGCCGAAGCAGCAGGGGAGTCCCAGATGCCCAGTCTGTCAGAGTGACTATCCACAACATAGCGGAGATATTCCGTAGCAAGGAAGCTGGCAGTGCGGATAATAGTCTGTGTCAAGGCCGTACGCTCAGCAAAGACGATCTGATTACGGGTCAGCCATATCTGATAAGCCAGATAAGTGAGATATACACCCTGAAAGCATCGGCCGCTCTGGACAGCTGTGTGAATATCATGCAATAGAATCCGTCGGTCGGGACCCTCCTCCGTCGTCCAAGGACTGTATGGAAGATGCAACCAAATCTGGGAGGCATAGGAACAGGTAAATAAGGCATGCTCAACTGTCTCATCCTGGAGCCCACATATCGGGCAGAGCGGGCTAATGTTGAGACCACGCCCAGCCAAAAGGGAACAGGTAGGAAGGCGATCCCACCTTAATTTCCATAAAAAAAGCTGGATCCTGGGGTGACAGGGCAAGCGCCAGATCCAAACCACATCATCGAGACCCGCAGACCAAGGGCAGATGCGATCAATCAGATCTCTAGTAGAAGCACAAGAAAGGCAGGAGCCACGCCAGAGTCTGGTATCAGAAGCAGCAGAGGAGACAAGCGGGGTAGCAAGGATCCGTTGCACTAGCTTTCCTCCAAAAAACCGTGACACCGTGGGAACATGCCAAGCTTTAGTATGCTGACTAATCAGAGCAGAAACAGACATCAAAGGTCTAACCTCAGAGCTTAGGAAAGTCGACCACCGCGAAAACGAAAGGTCCGCTATCCAGGAGTCATGAGTAACATTTATAGATCTCCCATCCCCAACCATACAATGAATGTCAGACATAATGGTGGGGGCAACCTGGCAGATAGCTCTCCACATGAAGGAACAACCACGTGGGATACGGGAGACCGTCTCAGAAGTCCATCCTCCATATCTGCCACGCATAACAGAGCTCCAAAAGCAATGAGGTTCCAGGAGAAATCTGGTGGCATGCCGAGCAATAAGGACCTGTCTGCGGGCCACCAAAGACTGAATCCCCAATCCGCCCTCACGAATAGGCAAACAAACCATCTCCCAAGACAAAGATGAAGGTCGTGACCTCCCTGCGTCGATCCCCATAAGAAAGCACGAAACCGACGCTCTATCCGACGAAGGCAAGAGATGGGGATCAGAGCATTGGACAACGTGTATAAAGGGAGTGAGGTAAGAATAAATCGGAGTAGAGTAACACGCCCCATCATGGAAAGGCCAGAAACCTACCATCTGTCCAACCTATCAGTAATCCGTCGCTCGAGGATCTAAAGTCATGCTGACGAGGACTCCACCCGGTAATAGGGATCCCAAGATAAGTCATATGGTCAGAAGTCGTCGAAATCCCAAATAACTGGGAGATGGTAGCACGATGGCAGTGAGGCGTAGACGGGCTAAAACATAGGGTAGATTTTTGCACATTAATAAGCTGGCCAGAAGCCTGACAATAGGACTGCAGAATAGCTGAGCAGGCCGTCGCATTCTGAACAGTTGCAGGGCTAAGCAGGATACAGTCATCCGCAAAGAGCAGGTGTGAGAGAGGGGACCATTGGGCCCAGGAATGTACGACTGTAACTGACGCTCGCCAATAGCCTGAGAAAAACTGCGGGAGAGATCATCAGCACATAGGATAAACAAAAAAGGCGAGAGGGGGCATCCCTGGCGAAGACCCATAGCAGAGGGAAAGAAGCCGGTCGGGCTACCGTTGATCAGGATAGAGAAGGTAGGCCACTGAACACAAGCCATAATCCACTGAATGAAGAGATCAGCAAAGCCAAAGTCCTGAAGCGTCTGTCTGAGAAATGTCCAGCTGATCCGATCATAAGCTCTTTCCATATCCAACTTCACAGCCATTAATCTGTGTCTGCCCGCCGCCCGCTGAAGATTAAACATGAATTCCTGAGCAATAAGGGCATTATCAGTAATACTGCGACCCCGGATGAAAGCCCCTTGTTCAGGAGAGATCAGTCGTGGTATGATACCCTGCATCCGAGTGACCAAAATACGGGCACAAACTTTGTATAAGGTCGTGCACAGGCTAATGGGTCGATAGTGCTGGGGGAGTAGAGCATCCGAACGCTTAGGGATAAGGGCAATGTATGTTCGTTGCCAGTCCCGAGGTATGGATCTCGAAGAGAACACAGACTGGATAGCTGAAACAACATCCTGCCCGACAATATCCCAATAGTACCGAAAGAAAAAAGGCGGAAAGCCATCTGGTCCTGGAGCCTTATCGGGCCCCAAAGCCCAAACCGCTGATTGAATCTCCTCCGTAGACACATCCATCGTAAGATTACCATTATCAGCATCAGTAACCTTAGCAGACTGCGAGACAGGAGAGCAAGGAGATCCTCCGTCGACCTGCTCTGACCATCGGGTCTGAAAAAATCGAGATATATGCTCCCGAACCCGAACAGCATCATCATCCTCAACGATATGTCCGTCCTCATCGCTAATACGGCGAATCCGGTTGGCACGAACCAAAGTAGCCTGGTGAAAGAATCTGGTATTTCGGTCACCCTCCTGAAGCCACTGGATCCGAGATCGCTGGCGCCAAAAAATCTCCTTCTGGCCAAGTAACCTGTGATGCAAGGTCAAACTCTGTCTGAGAGACTGAAGATCAATGGAAGAGAGACCGCCATCCCGATCCTCCTTAGACTGAAGATAAGAAATATCAGCTTCAACAGACTGCACCCGCTGCTGCAGGTCCCCCACCTCCCTATCATGCCATCTTCTGAGTCATCGCTTCGCAAGATCCAGACGTCGTGATAACCGATAGGTAGAGCTCCCTCTGACCGCCATACGCCAGACCTAATGAATCAAAGTTCGAGCAGAAGGATAGCAAGTCCAAAGCTGCTCAAACCGAAACGGTCCCCGACCGATAACGGACGGCTCAGTAGATATAAGTAAAGGGCAATGGTCTGAAGCAATCCGCGGAAGATGAGTGGTGGTAGCACGAGGAAAATGTTGAAGCCATCCAGAGGAAGCCATAGCCCTATCCAGACGCTCCCACACTCGGGCAGAGCCTTGACGGTTGTTGCACCAAGTAAACTGCGGCCCCGAGAATCCCAGATCCAAAAGACCCGCAGAGGAGATGAAAGAGCGAAACTCACTAGAGTTCGGAGTATCTACAAATCGGCGACCGCCACGCTTTTCCGAAGCGTTCACGATACAATTAAAATCACCAGCAATAAGAGTAGGGAAGCCCTGATCGAGGAGTGTATTAATCTCAGCCCACAGGCAGCGTCGCTCCCGATAGTCCGTGCTAGCGTAAGCACCCAGCAGCAGCCAAGGAGAATCAGTCCCTTCGATTTTTTAACTACATAGGATCGGCTACATGAATATGCTTCCTTCACTCCACTCTATTCAAGATCAAATCGATATTTAAATTATAAATAGCTATATTTTTTTAATTATTTTTATACATATTGTAGGGAGAAACAATCCCTGAAGCATGCATATTTTAAAAAATATGATAACAATTATCATTGCGAAATTTTAAAGATTATATACTAATCTATCTAACATGCATCAAGATCATATCTTTGCCTTGTATATAGGATCGATTGATCCAAAATATGCATATAAATAAAAATATCAAGATCCTATCTTGATTTTCAAGATGACTAGTCATACTACTTATCTTGAAGTCTGCCTTAAGATCTAGGGATCAAATCGCTTACCTTAAGAACAGTAGGTAAATCCTTATTGCTCTGCAGCCGTTCAATCGTCCGGCCTCTAGTATCGTCCATGCGAAGCCCCGAATGATCGGATTTCCGAGAGTGCTAGCTAACGGAAAAATAGCTTTGCTGATCTGCTTCCGCTAACACCAAATTCACCAGGATTTTTTTATTCTAACCTTTTTAGAATTACAATCCATGACATATCATGTATTGTTGTTCTGTGTATTCTTGTGAGGGAATGCCCTCTATTTATAGCTCAATTTAGCCTTAACATTGAATTCTGACATTAAGAATTCCGTCGTTTGGTAAAAGCGAAGAGATGCCGAAGGCACGGTGCTTGGTTTAATTCCGACGTTTGGTGAAAACCAAAGAGACGTGGCTAAATCCGACGTTCGGTGAAAACCAAAGAGTCGTGGCTAAATCCGACGTTCGGTGAAAATTAATGTTAGCCATTAAATTCTACATGAGAATTTAATCTCTCATGAGATGAGACTTTAGCCATCTCAACATATGAGATCCTTATGCGAGAGGTTTGGGTTCAGGTGATGGTTTAATCTGATCTAAATTTATTTGACTGAACCCACATAGATCATGGTCCAAGCCCAAATCAAATTTGGCTAGTCCTGAATCTATTTAAATCCAAATCAAGTCTAATTTCAAATCAATATTTGAAATTGACTAGTCCTTCTAATAGACTTAAACCAAATTGAATCTTATTCACTTGTACTTAACCCAATTGAGATAATTCAATCAATCAAATTGATTAATTAAATCATATACGATTCTTAATCGTTGATCAGCAAACAGATCATCCTAAGAAACTTCTATGCGTGTGACTCTCTAGGTTCGAACCTAAGCAAGTAGCATAGAACCAACTTTCTATACTAATCGATGTGCCCATCTAGCAATGGAACTCGACGTCCGGATAGTTCGAAGAGTTGCCGAGCAAACTCCAAGAATCCTAAGAAACAGTTGCCGTATAATTCATCCTCTTGACCACAAATGCTAAGGATGACTTAAGAGCCTGTCAACTCTAAATAGCAAATCCATAAAGTGATTTCAACTTTAGTGATCATGTGACTTTCACATGAAGTACCTTGGCCAAGGTCTTGCTAAATTGAAACACAAGCATTTCTCCTTTTAATGGGATAGGTCAAATTCCATCTTGATCCACAACTGACTACCACAAGTACTTGACTGCACCCAGTAACCTTTCGTAGCTGGATTAGAAATCCAGGTGGTTCGGCACCTAAGTACAATGAGTTGCTTGTAAGCCACTGGTTGTGATCTTCAGGTCTGAAGGATACTTATACCTATATTTTCTCGGATTAACTCTTGACAGGAGAGTATCCGAAAATGAGTCACGTTCGGTGAAATGTACTCCTACACTTCCACATGTATGTCATACTAGTGTCTCTACACTCCTTGGTTAAGAGGACAACCAACAAATATGATATACAACGTCCTATAATTGATAGTACTATGGCCTTGTCATAGTATATCATTTGGTCGCGAACTCTTTTAAGGACCTTCAAAGATACATCCTCTTTATCATGAAGGAAGATCCTGAGGGCTTCATTACAATCAGGAGTATTAAGAAGATGTTCTTGTAATGAATAAACTGCCAAATAACTTTTATTAATATATCAATTTATATACAATTTACATTAGCACAATCATCAAATGATTGGCTTTAGGATACAATTCCCAACAAACTCCCACTTAGCCTAAAGCCACTCATTACAGTATCTAATACCCATCTTCAACTTATAGTTGTCAAACTCCTTGATGCTGAGTGCTTTAGTAAATGGGTCACCTAGGTTTTCCTTTCCATCAATCTTCTAAAGATTTATGTCACCTCAGTCTACAATCTCGAATAAGATGAAACCGGCGCAGTATGTGCTTGGTGCGCTGATGTGCTCGTGGTTCCTTTGCTTGAGCTATGGCACCAGTGCTGTCACTGTACAACAGGACTGGTCCATCTATGGAAGGTGTCACTCCAAGCTCGGAAATAAACTTTCGCAGCCACACAGCTTCTTTCGCAGCATCTGATGCAGCGATGTACTCTACCTCGCACACCGAATCTGCCACTGTATGTTGCTTGAAACTTTTCCAGCAAACAGCTCCACCATTCAGGATAAACACAAAACCCGATACACTTTTGCTATCATCATGATCTGATTGGAAACTGGAATCAGTATATCCAATAAGTTTCAAATCGGACTCTCCATAGACTAACCACTGGTCCTTAGTATTTCTCAAATACTTAAGGATTGTCTTAACAACTTGCCAGTGTTTATCTCCTAGATCAGATTGGTATCTACTCACTACTCCTAGTGAGTATGCCACATCTGGTCTTGTATATGTCATGGTGTACATAATCCATCCCACTGCCGAAGCATATGGAATTCGACTCATACGTTCTCTTTCATTAAGAGTTGTCGGACAATCCTTCTTAGAAAGATGAATTCCATGGCCTATCGGAAGATAGCCTTTCTTGGAATTCTCCATGCTAAACCTTTTTAGCACGGTGTCAATGTATGTAGATTGGGATAAACCAAGCATCCTCTTAGATCTATCTCTATAGATCTTCATCCCTAGGATGTATGATGCTTCTCCCAGATCTTTTATGGAGAATTGTGATGATAACCATGTCTTTATTCCTTGTAATGCAGGGATATCATTCCCGATTAAGAGAATATCATCCACATATAATACAAGAAATACAATAATGGAATCGTTAGCCCATTTATAAATGCAAGGTTCTTCTTTATTTTTAATAAAGCCATAAGATTTGATCACTTTATCAAATCATATGTTCCAACTCCTAGATGCTTGCTTAAGTCCATAAATAGACTTCTGTAGCCTGCACACTTTAGACTCATCTTCAGATATAAAACCTTCAGGCTGTATCATATACACCTGTTCTTCTAAATCATCATTTAGAAAAGTGGTTTTAACATCCATCTGCTAAATCTCATAATCGAAGTGTGCTGCTATAGCTAGCATAATCCGAATGGATTTCAGCATTGCCACAGGAGAAAACGTTTCGTCATAGTCAATACCATAATGTTGACGATACCCCTTAGCAACCAGACGTACTTTATAGGTCTCAACCTTTCCGTCTGCGCCTCTTTTCCTCTTGAAAACCCACTTACACCCTATGAGTTTTATCCCTTCGGATGGGTCAACTAATGTCCATACATTATTGTCCTTCATGGAATCAAGTTCGGATTTCATGGCATCAAGCCATTTATTAGAGTCAATCCTTTGCATAGCATCCATATAGGTGATCGGATCCTCGTTGTTCTCATCGAGTTCAACAGGATCATCGTTCTGGACCAAGAAACCTAAGTATATGTCCGGTTGATGTGGTACTCTACCAGATCGCCTTAATGGTGCATCTAAAATGGGTTTTGAGTTTGATCTAATCAACTCAGATTCTAAGGGTTCACTGGTTTGTGTTGTTCTTTCTACTTGATGAACTTCCTCAAGTTCAACATTAGAGCTATTTGTTCCTTCACTAAGGAACTCCTTTTCAAGAAAAACTGCTCTATTACTAATGAACAACTTTTGTTCTTCAGTATTGTAGAAGTAATATCCTTTGGTTTCTTTGGATAGTCGATAAAAAAACATTTGTTAGATTTGGGTTCAAGTTTGTCTAATTTTGCACGTTTCACATAAGCCGGACAACCCCAGACTCTCAGATAGGTAATAACCGGTTTATGTCCATACCACATCTCATGTGGAGTTTTAGAAACAGACTTACTTGGAACCTTATTAAGAATATGACAAGCTGATTTTAATGCGTATCCCCAAAATTATATTGGCAAGTTTGCAAAACCCATCATGGACCGAACCATGTCTAACAGAGTTCGATTCCTTCTTTCCGACACACTATTATGCTGCGGTGTTTCAGGAGGAGTCCATTGGGAGAGAATCACATTCTCTTTTAAATATGTCACAAATTCATTGGAAAGGTATTCGCCTCCTCGATCTGATCGAAGGGTCTTAATATATTTTCTGTTTGTTTTTTTACTTCTTTATAATATAGTTTGAACATTTCAAACGACTCAAATTTATGTCTCATAAGATAGACATAACCAAACCTAGAAAGGTCGTCTGTAAAAGTTATGAAGTAGTAATATCCACCTTTGGCACAAGTGCTCATTGGTCCACATACATCAGTATGTACTAGACTCAATAGCTCTTTGGCTCTTTCACCTTTTTCAGTAAAAAGATGACTTGGTCATTTTACCAAGAAGACATGATTCACATGTAGTTAATAATTCACAATCATCAACTCGAAGGATGCCCTCCTGAGTTAACCTGTTTAATCTGTTCTTATTGATATGACCCAGCCGATGGTGCCAAAGATAAATGTCTGTGACATCAGTTATTCTAGGATGCTTACTTGAATTGTACACTACATTCACAGGCTATGATAATATATAAATGCCATTAGATAAATGTCCAGTCGTTACAGTGACTCCATTCATAATGATATTCAAAGTAACATCCTTTATTGAAATTTCATAATGACTTTTGGCCAGAAGGCCTATAGAAATTACGTTCAACAAGAACGTTGGGAAAAATGACAATCATTTAGTATAATAACATTTCTATTGAAAACTATTTCAAGAACTCCTAATGCCAGAACTGGAACCAATCTTCCATCGCCGACATTAAGGAATCTTTCATTGTCCTCAAATCTTCTGGTGACCTGTAGTCCCTGCAATGAATTGCAAATGTTAAAAGGACTCCCGATATCCAATACCCAGGTCTGATTATCATATACAGAAAAATTACAATGTGTTATCATATAAATACTTTGTTGAGCAACATCTTGCTCCTTTTTCTTCTTCGGCCTATTTTGATCAAGTGTGGCAATGTAAAGAGGACAATTCCTCTTCTAGTGCCCTTGCATCTTGCAGTGAAAGCATTCAGCAGCTTGACTTTTATCAACTTTCTTCTTCTGCATCTGACCCCTTATAGATGTCCTAGCATGTTGCACCTTTTTATTATTCTTTTTCTTCTTTCCTTTTCCAAAGGGTTTACGCCCTACCTTAGATCCTTCAACCACATTAACCAAACCCTTAGAGAGTTGGTTATCCTTCATAAAGTTCTATAACAACCCAAACAAACCGTGGTAGTTGACTGCAGGCTTTGTCATCCGAAATAAGTAAGGAAAGGTCAGAAGGATGGAGGCAAGGAATTCAGGATCACATCTTTTCTAAACTGCTCATGTAAGGGAAAGCCGAGCTTGCTTAGGAGTTCTATCTTCTTGATCATATACAATACATGATCAGTGACAGGAGATCCATCCCTCATTCGAGCATTGAAAATTGCACAACTAGTCTTGTGCCTTTCAACATCGTCGGGTGTATCGAAAGATTCATTTAACGCTTGAATGATTTCTTCTGGCTGAGCATTCTCGAACCGACGACCGAATTTATCGTTCATTGCTGCTAGCATGATACAACGCACGCTAGTTCTATCATTGAGCCACTTCTGATAAGTCTCTCTCTCAGAACTTTGGGTGTTTGCATCAGGTATCTTTGGTGCAGGATTATTCAGAATATATAGAATCCTCTCATGCTCAAGGACGATCTTAAGTTTTCTGAACCAGCTATTGAAATTGGAACCATTCAACTTGTCACTATCTAATAGGGACCTTAATGATAAATTAGTGGTCATTTTCTGCATAAGGAAAAACTAAAGTTTATTAGTATATAAATTGATTTAGTCTAAAGATTATCCCACTATTTTGTTCAAATTGGCAGCCTCTACATCCCAATTCGAAGAATTATTCTTAATTCTTTAGCGGGCACTAAGATCTACATAAACTACATACAGGCCCAAGTGAAGCTTGGCTAACCCATATGCATCTAAGAGTAGGTTTAAAACCAATTGTTTCCCCAAACAATTCTTAGTGTTTAATTTTGCCCCATATACCTCTTCAGCAGGCATGAAGTGCCTCCACTAAAAGTTCTGGTTAGGTCCAACCATTAAATGATATAATCAGTGTAACCTATCAATAGACAACCAAGCCCGAGTGAAGCTTGGCTCACCTGACTATTTATTTAATAGTTACACTGACTTATCGTATAATGAATGATAATTCCGATGATTGACAAGCACCAGGCATGGAGTGCCTCCAATGATTATCAAGACATCGGACTCATTATCACCCACCTTAATGGGAGGCTATGATCTAGTTATCACAGAACTATTTCATTTTAAGGACCTAATAATTTTAGAGGATTTTAATAATATGAAGATAAATTGACTAATCAAGTTCTCCCACTGAATCTATGAAATCGGTAGAATGAAACAAGATTAAGTCAGGTTAAGTGGCACCTAAATCAGTCAGACTGATTTCCTTACAGGCATGGGTCAACCCGAATCAGGTAAATGATATGAATCATAAATGGTTTACCACATTGACCAGGTGAGTGAGATCGATGAGAGGGATATGCCATTAACTCGTTAAAGACGCATCAATATGAGTAGCTCCAAATTAAAAACCATTCGATCGTTGATCCTAGAGCAACTTGCCAACCCACCTTGACATCATATGGTTAACCAATTCTGATTTGACCATCTAAAAGATTCATGCTCAACCATGGAGCCTAATCTACTTCCATTTGGTTTAATCAAGAGAAAGACATGATCAACTACAACTATTGTTGATTTAGAGCATTCTTAACCTTAATCTAATTAGATTTGATCAAATACTCTTACAGTCCAGTTGATTTAAACCTTAGGGTCTAACCCTTTATGGACCCGATTTAGCTAACCCAAAGGATTAAATATATTTCATGTTTACATGTCATATATTTCAATCAAGCATCATATATATTATATTACTACTCATAATTCCTATATTTAGATCATATCTAAAGAGATTATGAATTAACATTTGACATTCAAATTAGACTCTCATAAATATTTGTATGTTTCATAACATAAACATCATGCCATCATATCATATCTATGTTTTATACTAAACATGCAAATATCATGTTTTATATAACATCAACATGTATCAAATATAAAACATATTTTGAGAGTGTGTGTAATCAGTGTTTTGAAGCCAAAGATCAATTTAAATTATCACGACAACATGTCACAGAATACCTCGTTGAATGGGTAATTTGGATTTTTAATCCATCTGTGACCAAATAGACCTGAGATTTGTTTTAGCCTTGATTATAGGATCATTAATTTACATGCAATAAATTAGATCAATACGAAACCATCGCTCTGATACCATTTATAGGGAGAAACAATCCCCGAGGCATGCATATTTTAAAAAATTTGATAACAATTATCATTGCAAAATTTTAAAGATTACATACTAATCTATCTAACATGCATCAAGATCATATCTTTGCCTTGTATATAGGATCGATTGATCCAAAATATGCATATAAATAAAAATATCAAGATCATATCTTGATCTTCAAGATGACTAGTCATACTACTTATCTTGAAGCCTGCCTTAAGATCTAGGGATCAAATCGCTTACCTTAAGAACAGTAGGTAAATCCTTATTGCTCTGCAGCCGTTCAATCATCCGGCCTCTAGTATCGTCCATGCGAAGCCCCGAATGATCGGATTTCTGGGAGTGCTAGCTCACGAAAAAATAGCTTTACTAATCTTGAATCCTCCCACTTGAATCTTCTTCTAAGATCCACCACACTTCGGCTAACATTAGAATCACCAGGATTTTTTATTCTAACCTTTTAGAATTACAATCCACGACATATCATGTATTGTTGTTCTGTGTATTCTGGTGAGGAAATGCCTTCTATTATAGTCTCAATTTAGCCTTAACATTGAATTCTGACATTAAAAATTCCGTCATTTGGTAAAAGCGAAGAGATGCCGAAGGCACGGCGCTTGGTTTAATTTCGACGTTCGGTGAAAACCAAAGAGACGTGGCTAAATCCGACGTTCAGTGAAAACCAAAGAGTCATGGCTAAATCCGACATTCGATGAAAATTAATGTTAGGCATTAAATTCTACATGAGAATTTAATCTCTCATGAGATGAGACTTTAGCCATCTCATCATATGAGATCCTTATGCGAGAGGTTTGGGTTCAGATGATGGTTTAATCTGATCTGAATTTATTTGACTGAACCCACATAGATCATGGTCCAAGCCCAAATCAAATTTGGCTAGTCCTGAATCTATTTAAATCCAAATCAAGTCTAATTTCAAATCAATATTTGAAATTGACTAGTCCTTCTAATGGACTTAAACCAAATTGAATCTTATTCACTTATACTTAACCTAATTGAGATAATTCAATCAATCAAATTGATTAATTAAATCATATACGATTCTCAATCGTTGATCAGCAAATAGATCATCCTAGGAAACTTCTATGCTTGTGACTCTCTAGGTTCAAACCTAAGCTGGTAGCATAGAACCAACTTTCTATACTAATCGATGTGCCCATCTAGCAATGGAACCGACGTCCGGATAGGTCGAAGAGTTGCCGAGCAAACTCCAAGAACCCTAAGAAACAGTTACCGTATAATTCATCCTCTTGACCACAAATGCTAAGGATGGCTCAAGAGCCTGTCAACTCTAAATAGCAAATCCATAAAGTGATTTCAACTTTAGTGATCATGTGACTTTCACATGAAGTGCCTTGGCCAAGGTCTTGCTAAATTGAAACACAAGCATTTCTCCTTTTAATGGGATAGGTCAAATTCTATCTTGATCCATAACTGACTACCACAAGTACTTGACTGCACCCAGTAACCTTTCGTAGCTGGATTAGAAATCCAAGTGGTCCAGCACCTAAGTATAATGAGTTGCTTATAAACCACTGGTTGTGATCTTCAGGTCTGAAGGATACTTATACCTATATTTTTCGGATTAACTCTTGACAGTAGAGTATCCAGAAATGAGTCACGTTCGGTGAAATGTACTCCTACACTTCTACCTGTATGTCATACTAGTGTCTCTACACTCCTTGGTTAAGAGGACAACCAACAAATATGATATACAACATCCTATAATTGATAGTACTATGGCCCTGTCATAGTATATCATTTGGTCGTGAACTCTTTTAAGGACCTTCAAAGATAAATCCTTTTTATCGTGAAGGAAGATCCTGAGGGCTTCATTACAATCAGGAGTATTAAGAAGATGTTCTTGTAATGAATAAACTGCCAAATAACTTTTATTAATATATCAATTTATATACAATTTACATTAGCACAATCATCAAATGATTGGCTTTAGGATATAATTCCCAACACATATTAGTTTAGGTCTACATCTACCTCTATCTTTATCATGAATTGTTAAAATATCACTCTTTCTAACTAAAGCATCTAAAGGTCTACGTTGTATATGTTCAAACCATCGTAATCGATTTTCTCTCATTTTCTCTTCAATTTAGGCTACTCCTATCATTTCTCTTATACATTTATTTCTAATTTCATCTTTAAAGTTTTTTCATATATCTATATTATCATACACATTTCTGTTATACTTAATTTATTCACATGTTGTTTCAATATTGCCCAACACTCTGTTCCATATAGCATAGCTGGCCTAATAGCAGTTTTATAGAATTTTTCTTTCAATTTTAATGGAATACGCCGATCATACAATATTCCCAAAGCACTCCTCCTTTTAATCCATCTTACTTTAACTCTATGATTCACATCTTCACATATTTCAACATTTTGCTGGATAATTGATCCCAAATATCTAAATTTTTCACTTCTTGATATCTCTTGGCTTGCAATCTTTACTTTTTCTTCATTTGTATTTCTACTTCCACTAAAATTACATTTTATGTATTTAGTTTAGTTATACTAATCTTAAAATCTTTAGATTCTAAAGCCTCTCTTCAAATCTTTAGCTTAGCATTTACTTCCAGATTTAGTTTCATCAGTCAATACTATATCATCTACAAATAACATATACCATGTGAGATCATTTTGAATATGTTTGGTTAATTTATTCATAACTAATATAAAAAGATACGGACTTAAGACAGATCTTTGATGTAAACCTACAGTAATTGAAAACTCACTAGTTTCTCCTATTGTTATTTTAACAATAGTTATTGCTTTATCATACATATCTTTTATCAATTCTATGCACCTTTTGGTAATTTTTTTTTTCTTTAAAACTCACCATATTATTTTTTAGGTATTCTATTATATGCTTTCTCTAAATTAATAAAGACCATACGAAGGTCTTTTTTTCTTTTCTCTATATTCTTCATCAGTCTTCTTAATAAATAAATAACTTCCATGGTCGATCTTCTGGGCATAAATCCAAATTGATTATTTGACACCAAAGTTTCAGCTCCTAATCGATTTTCTATTACTCTCTCTCATAATTTCATTGTATGACTCATTAGCTTAATGGTGCAGAAGCAAGAGTGAGAAAAAGGCTGCAGGGTTCCAATTTGGATCTCTGAACCCTAGAAGTTCAGTAATTTTTGTCTTTTCTAGTTGGTTGAGTCCAGTCTATTACTGAGTCAGTCAAGTTTAGTTTAGTCCAATGTCTAGGTCATGCATTTTATTTTATTTGAGTCTTGAAATAATTCAAGAGAAGTGCATTACTCTTGTTAAAACCCTGCTGAAGATATTCAGAAGAAGCCCCCAGATTAGGCAGCAGTGGACAACCATTCGATCTTCTCCAATCATATTCATACCCTAACCTTGGAGCTTTGCATGGATTGGATCTGCCTACACCTGGATTGATAATGTGGAATCAATCTTCTCCCTCCATTAGATCCGCCTTCACCCAGATTGATGATGTGGAATCAATCTTCTTCCTCCATGTCATCAATGATGGCAACCTTGGGCGCCTCATAAGAAAGAAATCGGTGGTCCCCTGCTATGCATTAATGGAAATGAAGATCAGCATCTCAACCATTCTGAAAAGAATCTTGCGTTACATATGGACCTTATTGAAAAAGGAAAGAAAGAAGGATGTTACCTCGAAGTTTCTTTTCTTTGCTTGTGGTCCCTCGCCTCCAATTGGAACTATATATTGCTACTGCCATTTTGGTCAAATCAAATGAAGGGAAAAAGATTTTTTCTTTGCACTTCTACTGTTTTTGTAATCCCTATCATTTATTACTCTAATTGTTGCACTTACCTTATAATGGCATGAGATGTCTATAAACCCTTCTCTTGAAACAATAAAAAATAGATTATGAATATATATAAAAAGTTATTTTTCTAAGTTCTATTTCCATTGTCCTGAGCAATTGATCCTCCGTGAGGGAGTTAGGTTTTTGTTGCCTTGAGCAATTGATCCTTCGTGAGGGAGTTAGGCGTGAAGCTGAAGGTTTTTGTTGCCTTGAGCAATTGATCCTCCGTGAGGGAGTTAGGTATGATGCTGAAGTATTCTTACTGCCAAACCCGAATCCAGTCCATCTCCTCTACCAAGCTCCACCAAAGAAACCCTAATCCTCATACCACCATAACTGACCACCATCCCCCCTAAATTCTAGGCATCCATACTTGGAATCCTAGTCACCGCCCTCCTTCATTCCAAAACAACCGCCCCTCTCTTGACTTATTTCCAAAGCCGCCATCCTCTCTCTCCAAAACCACCAACCCTCTCTTGATTTATTTCTAAAGCCGCTGCCCTCTCTCTCCAAAGCCACCGTCGCTCTCTGGATTCATCTCTAAAGCCGAGGATGTCTTCTTTTCCACTGAATCAAGATCAAGGAACCTCACATGGAAGATAGTTTTCTCATCTAGAAATCCTGCCCGCTAGTGAGAGATCTTCTACCAATATTAGGAGTACATCATCGTCGGGTAAATCAACCTTTCTCTTACTCTGTGATTTTGATTCTATGAAAGTTCATGAGCATGTCTTCCCTAGAGTTTCTTAATTCCAGACTTTCCTGATATGCTTCTTTATTTTTCTAAAAGTTCTGTTCCTGAACCGTTACTTTCTACATCACATAATTTACTCTCTTACTCTTTCTCTTATTTTCAGATGAGTTATCCATCTTCTAAAATACTTAAAAAATTAATTTTTATTAGTTAATTAATTTCACAATCACCCTATGCCCTTGTACCGCATCAATCTTGGTATCAGAGCATAGGTTAGACATGTTTTGCATCGCACAGTAGATTTCTGTTATGCTGTAATTTCTACACAAGACCTGCAACTTTCTCTATTATGAAACCTATCAGAACATGATTATTTTAATTTAAAATTATTTTTTTGGTAATTTACTATGCCTCTGCTATGTGCATATAAAATTTCATGATTAAATTTCTTACTGAGATTTTCTGCAACCTGCTGGTGCTAAAATCGAACCCTGCTAAAATTTTGTATTGTTGCATTCCTGAACCCTAAAGTATCACGCCTCCTGAGTGGATATATGCAAATAAATCTATGACACATAGGAGTAATGAGCCAAGGCCTGATGTGAATCTTTATGGCTGAGGACTCGACACGCTAATTCGTGTCTTGAGTGTTCATCTTCTTTAAGTTATTTAAGGGCACCAAGCATCTAAGATAAGGTGGGGATTCATTACCCTTCCTTGGCCCAAAAAACCATCAACCTGCATTGTGAACCTAAGCCTCTATTTTAAAATTGAGTAGCACTTAATTGAGCATTAGGGACACCCACGAGTTCAGTTCAATTTAACTTGGGAAAACTAGTTACACCCAAGTCAACATTTATGTCTAGAAGCGGGTGTCTAGGGCTTGGGGTCAAATGGCAAACGCCTTAAGCAGACTTATGGTTACTTAATTAGGTCCCTGCAAAAGCGGGGGGAGCCTCCCACAACCCCACGTCTTACTTGACCATTGGACAACATACTTGTTATCGTGGTTGTGACTTAGTCGACTCACTTTACTTGGACTGCTAGGTCTAGTAAACTTAAGTACGAGTCATCTTGAGTCATTTATGTGCTTGCTTGAGTCGTATATGACCACCAAATCAAAAGCCCCATACCAACCAAATCAGAGTCAGTCACTATCAGACCCACCCATGAATAATGATTGTGGAGCCATGCTTAGGACCATTACTAAGCAGTTGACCCTGTTGAATGACCGAGTGAGATCCCTAGAGAAGAGTCGTAAGACTAGGACTGAGCCTGAGTTAGACACTCGTCTACCTGAGCCTAGAAGAGCCCCAAACCATGATTTAGAGTACTACCATAGGAGATCCAATCCTGATATTATGGACTCACATAAGAGAATTCTTAAAAATATCATATTAGAAGCACCACTTTTGATGGAAGTTTAGACCCTAAGATGTATGTCGATTGGGAAGGTGTGGATCAATATTTTGAGTGGTACGAGATGATCGAGAAGAGAAAATATAAATTTGCCAAATTTAGATTAGTTCGATAGGCTAGGTTATACTGGAGAAATATTGAGATGTTAATTAGACAGAGAGGTGATGTTCTCATAACCACCTGGAGAGCCATAAAGGTTAGACTAAGAGAGAAGTATTCACTCATGTCCTACCAACAGAAACTCTTAGACCAATAGCAAAGGTTAAACCTGTTGGTAATCTCAATATGACTTTGAGATGTTTGCGGAAGCGAGATAAGGATCAAATCACATATCTTAGCGAAAACAAGATAATGATCAAATCACACATCTTAAAAATTGAGTTGGTTGGAGGCATTGGAGGACAATCTTCCTTAAGAACATAGTGGTAGTTTTCATTAATGAGGAGGATATTCATGTTGCTTTTCCACTTAAACAAAATTTTCACCAGTTAAAACTTGAGAGGCGAGAAGTGAGAAAATCGAGTTTGACATATTTGCTGAAAAATAAAAAAATTTTAATAAATAATTACATAAATATCATCATACAATTTAAGGCAAAGTAAATATGATGCATAAATGCACATGTTAAAATACACAAAAATGTTTACTTTAAAGGCCTAAGAAATTTTAATCTTCACAATTAAGTGCCGGTCAAATAGTTGTTAATTAAAATGAGATTTTCTCAATTAATAAGTATCTCCCGAAATATCTCATATTTCTAATATTCATTAATTTCCTTAAATTTTGGTCAAGAAAATAATTAACTAATTTAATTATTTCTTCATGACCACGACCCATCGTATCAACCTTTTGAGACTTAACTTAGAAATTGCCGTCGTAGGGTAGGTCAATTCTAAAATACATCTTAAAAGTCCTATCTTATGGAAGACAATCTTAGTATTGCCATTAGTAGACACCCTCCGTAGGGAGGACGAAATCAAAGCGTCTCGAGACGCAAATCAAAGCATCTCGAGGCGCTACTAATAACTCACGGTGTTGTACTAACAATGGAGACCAAGGATTTATATTATCATATTACCCCTCCCACTCATTATTTTGCAAGAGTGTATTTTATTTATAAAACAACTTTTGTTTCATAAACCCTTAGTTAATTTAAACAATTTAAATCACTAAGACTTTATAATTTTAAACACTTTAAAATTATAAAATAAGCTAAATGTGATAACTTAAATATAATACTTAAATTTAAAACATCACATTTGGCACATTAATTTTGCAAATCCAATTGCTAAATTAATTTACAAATTTAATCTCATTAAATTTATTACAAAGTGCATTAAATATAATTTACTAAAAACTTTTTAGTAAAAAATAATAAAATAATAATGCATATAGATGCATGACATATATATACTGGTAGACACTTTTCTATCTAGTAGGCATATAATATTTATGAAATGTAATTATTATCGACATAACAAAATGCATTCCATAAAAACCAAAACGGAAAAACTTCTCATACGTGAAGAGTAAATATAATTATTATCAACATAATAAAAACATTCAATAAGAGGCGAAAAAAAAAAAAACTTACATACGTGACTCTTCACGTCTTTTGAGATAGTGAGGCTCATCGAATTCCTGAAAACAGTGAGGCTCTTCGAATCAATGAGAAACAGGCTCTTCGAATTCCTGGGAAACGATGAGGCTAGCCAAGGAAAATTCTCAACTCAAAATCTCCTATCGGAAAGCCTTTGAAAAAATTTTGAATAAAACAAGACTCTTTAATAAGTATAAAAAATTCTAATTGAGAACTTTTCTCAAAACCATGAAGAACCTTTCTTCATCAATATAAAAGGAATCTTATATTCAATTGATCTAATCAAAATAAAATTACATAACTTATTCCATGGAATTGAAAAAATATTAACGCTAATCCATTTGCACATACATTCATCATCATGAAAATATTAAAAGCATAGACCATTATGCATGAGTGCCTACCCAATCATAAAGATTATCATATAATCTATTACTAAATTAATAGGGGTATAACATGCTCTGATACCAATTGCTGGTAATCTCAATATGACTTTGAGATGTTTGCAGAAGCGAGATAAGGATCAAATCACATATCTTAGCAGAAACAAGATAATGATCAAATCACATATCTTAAAAATTGAGTTAGCGATCTATACCCGTATTAATTTAATAACAAGAACAATAAGGAGATTAAGAAATTGACCTTTCGTTCTCCACCAACACTACCTTGGAATCACCAAATCCTTTTGATCACCACGGATCTTTCCAAACGTTCTCCAAATTATGATGAACACGAACGAGTGGGCATTCACACAACTGAGTTTTATTCACTTTGTATTCTCAACTCATGAGATAAAGTGAAGTTGAAGCAGGTTAATCATTATTGTCCGATGTTCTACTCTGTATTTTTCTCTCGTCAATCTTATATTCTAAGAGAATAATAACTACCAACCTTTTTAATTAATTAATCAATTAATTAAAATTTAAAGATCACTTCCAACTCTTGGAATTACTTTAACGTAAATCAATCCAACAACCAATTATTGTTAGTTTTGATATACTTATCATGGAACGTTACGGAGAGAGAGAAAGGCTCTCTCATGATCCTATATATATTTCTCCAACAACTACCACATATACTCTTCTCGTGGAATATGCCTACGATGTGTTCTTAGCACACCGTATATTCTTAAATTTAAAAATAATTTTAATTTATTTTTAAATAATATATTATTTAAAATAAAATTAATCCAATTAATTTTTATATGAAAATTAATTTAGAATTCTCAATTCCAAATTAATAACTCAACCCAACATATCATAAAGTTTACATAATTTAATGGAGCCATCTAGAGGAACTATGGATATTATAATTTTAAGCCAATAATTTTGACATTTAATTAACACCTTAATTAAAATATCAAAATTATTAATTCCAAATTAGTCCACTAAAAATTTGAAACTGCACTCTTAAAATTATAAAATTAATTATATTCAAAAGGTTTGAATCGTCCATTGATATAGTCACTACATATAAATCAATCCTCCATAAACGGTTCATGATTAAAGCTAGGCATTTTCTTTAACCTCTTTAATCACATCTTTATCCATAAGTACCATTGATTCTATAATGAATAATATATTTATGATCCAATCATAAATTGAGCGCTCTTATTATCAACATAGAAACCATCCATCTGACTTCTTTACAAAGGAATGGATTTCATCTTGTATATTAATATTCCCGGCTACTATGTTATTATAGTATACCAAGAATTTGATACTATATTTCTGGTATGTCAAAAAAATATAAGACAATAAATAGGAGTCTATTAATTACTCAGAATTAAGATCGATTCATATATACCATCATTTTGAATACTCTATTTTAACAACGGAATTTATTAGAGATTCATAATTAATCACGTTCCAGTCCTATATAGCTTTCATTCCGATAATCTCATTATCAACAATCCAGATAAGATCATTTCATTCAGAATGTAATGAACCGCGCTAGTAATTTTAAATTAAAGATCCCGATTGCAACTTTAATTTATAATTACGATAAATTTAGATTATTTTACTTTAAATATTATCCTCTGTATATAACACTTATATACAATATTTAAAGTCACATTTA
>UESW01002946.1:0-50528 GCA_900491605.1 Calamus simplicifolius | reverse complement strand
AATAAATGTCATTTGTTTATGGGCACATATCCCAACAATCCCACTTGCCCTAAAGCAAATGAGACATGTCTCTAAGTCCCATCCCTTCAAGATGTAGCTCAAAACCCTGAGCCGGTAATGTCTTAGTGAACGGATCAGCTATATTGATCGCAGATGCGATCTTATCAACTGAAACGTCTCCTCTACTAATCTCTCTCACAAGGTAAAATTTTCTCTCTATATGCTTTCCTTTACGGTGGTTTTCTGGGTTCCTTGGCATTGGCTACTGCGCCACTGTTGTCACAGTAGAGTCTAACTGGTTCATGCATATCTGGAACAACTTCTAGATCTTTCAAGAATTTTCGAAGCCAGACTGCCTCCTTAGCTGCTTCACAAGCTGCTACATATTCAGCCTCCATGGTTGAGTCAGCAATGCAGGTTTGCTTGATGCTTCTCCATATAATGGCTCCTCCTTCCAAAGTGAACACCGCTCCAGAGGTAGACTTCCGAGAGTCTCTATCTGATTGAAAATCAGAATCTGTATATCCAACAGGAATCAAATCCCTACAGAATATACCAGCATATAGTTTCTCGTTCGCCTCAGATATTTGAGAATATGCTTGACCGCAACCCAGTGATCCAATCCTGGGTTTGACTGGTATCGGCTAACCACTCCCACTGCAAAGCATATGTCGGGTCTTGTACACAACATTGCATACATCAAACTACCAACTACCGAAGCATAGGGAATCCGTCTCATATCTTCCTCCTCTTGCGGTGTTTTAGGACACTGCTCTTTAGAAAGATGAACTCCATGTCGAGTAGGTAAATTACCTTTCTTAGAGTTTTGCATCGCAAATCTGACAAGCACCTTGTCAATATACGATGCCTGAGACAACGCCAAAAGCCTATTCTTGCGATCCCGTATAATTTGGATGCCAAGAATGTAGCTTGCTTCTCCCAAATCCTTCATTTGGAATTGGCTGGCTAGCCAGTTCTTTATTTTGGACAGAGATCCTACATCATTCCCAATGAGTAAAATGTCATCCACATAAAGAACTAAGAAGACCACTTTATTTCCTTCCTTTTGCTTATAGACACAAGGTTCACCTAAATTTTGTTCAAAACCATAAGATTTTATGGCTTCATTAAATCTGATGTTCCAAGATCTAGAAGCTTGCTTAAGCCCATAAATGGACCTTTGCAATTTGCAGACTTTCTGCTCTTGGCCTTTAACCACAAAACCCTCTGGTTGGACCATATGAATAGTCTCTTCAAGATGGCCGTTCAAAAATACCATCTTGACATCATTTGCCATATCTCATAATCATAATGAGCAGCAATGGACAAGAGAATCCGAATGGATTTTAGCATGGCTACTGGGAAAAAGTATCTTCATAATCTACTCCTTCCTTTTGGGTAAAACCCTTTGCCACCAACCTAGCTTTGAAAGTCTCTACTTTTCCATCGGCTCCTCTTTTTCTCTTATAGATCCATTTGCATCCAATAGGCTTTACGCCTTCTGGTAGATCTACAAGCTTCCAGACTGAATTAGAATACATTGATTCCATTTCGAGTTTCATGGCTTCCTGCCATTTCTCTTGATCAACATCCTCCATTGCCATCTTGTATGTCAATGGATCATCATCACTGCCATCGGTGACTGCAACTTGTGCTTCTCCATCCTGACCATAGTGGATGGGTAATCTTATTTTCCTCCCACTACGTCGTGGTGGTGGTGGTATTTGATCTTGAGTAGTGGTCTCAACTTTTTGTCGTTCAACAACTTTTGTTGGTGTGGAGCTGATCTCATCAGCTAGCAACTCTTCCAGAACTACTTTACTTCTAGGTTTGAATTCGATCATATAATTGTACTCAAGAAACGTAGCATTTGTCGACACAAATACTTTGTTATCTTTAGCACTATAAAATAGACCTCCTCTCGTTTCCTTAGGGTATCCAACAAACATGCATACTTCTGAACGAGGTTCCAATTTTCAGTCTTTTCCTTCAGCACATGGGCTGGACATCCCCATATGCGGATGTGTCTCAAACTAGGTTTGCGACCGTTCCATAACTCTAAGGGAGTCTTAGGGATTGACTTAGATGAACTAAGTTTAGAATGTATACAGCTGTTTGTAATGCATATCCCCAAATGAGGTAGGCAAAGAAGAATAGCTTAACATTGATCTTATCATATCAAGCAAAGTGCGATTCCTTCTTTCAGCTACACCATTTTGCTGTGGTGTCGCAGGTGCCGTGAGCTGTGATAATATTCCATTCTCAATCAAGTGGTCCTGAAATTCATAATCCAAGTACTCTCCTCCTCGATCAGATCGAAGAGTTTTGATTGATTTACTGAGTTATTTTTCTACTTCAGCATGGAATTCTTTGAACTTTTCAAAGGCCTCGGATTTTCTTTGCATCAGATATGCATATCCATATCTAGAATAATCATCAATGAATGTGATGAAATATTCATAGCCCCCTTTAGCTTTGACATTCAAAGGCCCACATACATCAGTATGTATGATCTCTAAAGGTGCTTTTGCTCTTTCACCTTTTGCTGAAAAAGGTCTTTTGGTCATTTTTCCTTCTAGACAGGATTCACAAACTGGTAGAGTGTCAACTCTTAGCTCTCTTAAAGGACCATCCTTCACTAGTCTTTCTATTCTGTCTATATTAATATGACCAAGCCTCAAATGCCATAAATATATGTCATTGTCATTATTCGCAACTTTTCTTCTTTTAGGAGTTGGTTCAGCGACTTTAAACATTTTGGTTTGAAGCAAGTTGTTGAATTTGGTTTAACAAAATATAAACCATTTTCAACATACCAGAACAAATATTTATTCCATTCTTATAAATTGAAACAGAGTC
Source organism: Calamus simplicifolius (assembly GCA_900491605.1). NCBI lineage: Eukaryota > Viridiplantae > Streptophyta > Magnoliopsida > Arecales > Arecaceae > Calamus > Calamus simplicifolius. The sequence continues at coordinate 47,669 of UESW01002946.1, read as the reverse complement.
AATACTAAAAGAAACAAAATAAATTGTTCATGCAACTTTGACACCGAAATCAAATTCCATTTGAAATCTGAATATAATAAACATTGTTCAAAAGCAAATATTTATTATTAGCAAACGATAGTCGAACTATCCCTACTGCTGTCGCTGACACCTTTTCCCCACTGCCTACTCTCATCGTGAAATCTCCACTTGAAGATCCCGGGCAGACTCAAGCATCTGCAAAGAACACAGACATGGTTAGATGCTCCTGAATCAATAATCCAGCTTGAGAAATCATTCTCAACTAAGCATGTTTCCATGACTAGTAAATCTAATTTACCTTGTTTCTTTTTTGTTTCAGCTCATCAAGGTACTTTTTACAGTTCCTTTTCCAATGGCCATCTTGATGACAGTGGAAACACTTTCCTTTAGGTTTAGGCTGAGCAGCCTTTCCTTTTTCTTCTGGACCTTCTTCTTGTTATCCTTTTTCTTTCCACATTATTCTTCTTTTTTTCTTTGAAGAAGAAGGCTTTTCCTCAGTTGCATTGGCTTCAACAACAATTGCCTTACCACTCTTATCATCTATAAGAGTCTCATATATTTGCAGCTCATTCAGGAGTTCAGTCAGATTACACTTTTATGATTCATAATGTAATTAGTCCTGAATTGGAGAAAAGCGGAGATAGTGTCTCCAGGATCATGCCAACCTGAGTCTTTTCATCAATTTTAGCTCCATTGATCTCAGCCTCATTGAAATGATTGACCATTTTGAGGATGTGCTCATGAACAGAAGAACCATTCTTCATTTTGCCATTCATAATGGCTTTTACAGCTTCATAGCGAGCCTGATCAATGAGCATCCAAACATCTGCTGCAGAGATTTCATAATCTCTCTTGCAGTTTCAAAGGCCTCGTGCTTAGTTCTAAGCACCTCATTCATTGTGCTAACAAGTAGCAGTGGGTTTTGTTTTTTGCAAAACAGTTGTGCTCATCAGTAACAACTTGGAGGCATTGGTTGGAGGCACTGGAGGACAATCTCCTTAAGGACATAGTGATAGTTTTCATTAATGAGGAGGATATTCATGTTGCTTTTTCACTTAACAAAATTTTCACCAGTTAAAACTTGAGAGGCGAGAAGTGAGAAAATCGGGTTTGACATATTTGCTGAAAAATAAAAAAATTTAATAAATAATTACATAAATATCATCACACAATTTAAGGCAAAGTAAATATGATGCATAAATGCATATGTTAAAATACACAAAAACATGTTTACTTTAAAGGCCTAAGGAATTTTAATCTCCACAACTAAGTGACGTAGTAGGGTAGGTCAAATAGTTGCTAATTAAAATGAGACTTTCTCAATTAATAAGTATGTCCTAAAATATCTCATATTTCTAATACTCATTAATTTTCTTAAATTTTGGTCAAGAAAATAATAACTAATTTAATTATTTCTTCATGAGTACGATCCATCGTATCAGACTTTTGAGACTTAATTTAGAAATTGCCGCCGTAGGGTAGGTCAATTCTAAAATACATCTTAAAAGTCCTATCTCATGGAAGATAACCTTGGTATTGCCATTAGTAGACACCCTCGTAGGGAGGACGAAATCAAAGCGTCTGAGGTGCTACTAATAACTCACGGTGTTGTACTAACGATAAGACCAAGGGTTTATTATATATATTACCCCTTCCACTCATTATTTTGCAAAAGTGTATTTTATTTATAAAACAACTTTTGTTTCATAAACCCTTAGTTAATTTAAACAATTTAAATCACTAAGATTTTATAATTTTAAACACTTTAAAATTATAAAATAAGCTAAATGTGATAACTTAAATATAACACTTAAATTTAAAACATCACATTTGGCACATTAATTTTGCAAATCCAATTGCTAAATTAATTTACAAATTTAATCTCATTAAATTTATTGCAAAGTGCATTAAATATAATTTACTAAAACTTTTTAGTAAAAATAATAAAATAATAATGCACATAGATGCATGACATATAATATACAGGTAGACACTTTTCTATCTAGTAGGCATATAATATTCATGAAATATAATTATTATCGACATAACAAAATGCATTCCATAAAAACCAAAATGGAAAAACTTCTCATACGTGAAGAGTAAATATAATTATTATCAACATAATAAAAACATTCAATAAGAGGCGAAAAAAAAAAAAAACACTTGACTCTTCACGTCTTTTGAGATAGTAAGGCTCATCGAATTCCTAAAAATGGTGAGGCTCTTCAAATCACTAGGAAACCGTGAGGCTCTTTGATTCCTTGGGAACGATGAGGCTCAGAGCTAAGGGAAGGGATTCCCCACTCAAAATCTCTTATCGGAAAGCCTTTGAAAAAATTCTCAATAAAATAAGACTCTTTAATAAGTATAAAAAATTCTAATTGAGAACTTTTTCAAAACCATAAAGAACCTTTCTTCATCAATATAAAAGGAATCTTATATTCAATTGATCTAATCAAAATAAAATTACATAACTTATTCCATGGAATCGAAAAAATATTAACGCCAATCCATTTGCACATACATTCATCATCATGAAAATATTAAAAGCATAGACCATTATGCATGAGTGCTTACCCAATCATATAAAGATTATCATATAATCTATTATTAAATTAACAGGGGTATAACCTGCTCTGATACCAATTGCTGGTAATCTCAATACGACTTTGAGATGTTTGCAGAAGTGAGATAAGGATCAAATCATATATCTTAGCAGAAACAAGATAAGGATAAATCACATATCTTAAAAATTGAGTTAGCGATCTATACCCGTATTAATTTAATAACAAGAACAATAAGGAGATTAAGAAATTGACCTTTCGTTCTCCACCAACACTACCTTGGAATCACCAAATCCTTTGATCACCACGGATCTTTCCAAACGTTCTCCAAATTATAATGAACACAAGCGAGTGGGCATTCCTTTTGGTTTGGGTAGAATCACACAACTGAGTTTTATTCACTTTGTATTCTCAACTCATGAGATAAAGTGAAGTTGAAGTAGAGAACACTATGTGGTTGATCATTATTGTCCGATGTTCTACTCTGTTATTTTTCTCGTCAATCTTATATTCTAAAAAAATAATAACTACCAACCTTTTTAATTAATTAATCAATTAATTAAAATTTAAAGATCACTTCCAACTCTTGGAATTACTTCAACATAAATCAATCCAATAACCAATTATTGGTTAGTTTTGATATACTTATCATCGGACGTTACGGGAGAGAAAAAAAGGCTCTCTCACGATCCCATATATATTTCTCCAACAACTAAATAATTTCCATGACTTTTCTCGTGGAATATGCCTACGATGTGTTCCTAGCACACCATATATTCTTAAATTTAAAAATAATTTTAAATTTATTTTTAAATAATTATATTATTTAAAATAAAATTAATCTAATTAATTTTTTTGAAAATTAATTTAGAATTTTCAATTCTAAATTAATAACTCAACCCAACATATTATAAAGTTCACATAATTTAATGGAGCCATCCAGAGGAACTATGGACATTATAATTTGAAGCTCCAATACTTTTGACATTTAATTAATGCCTTAATTAAAATATCAAAATTATTAATTCCAAATTAGTCCACTAAAATTTAGAACTGCACTCTTAAAATTATAAAATTAATTTTGATATTTTCCGTTAACCTCTTTAATCATATCTTTATTCATAAGTACCATTGATTCTATAATGAATAATATATTTATGATCCAATCATAAATTGAGCGCTCTTATTATTCAAATCTCGAACCGTCTTTACGAAGGAATGGATTTCATCTTATATATTAATATTTTCGGCTACTTATGTTATTATATTTCTAATATACCAAGAATTTGACACTATATTTTTGTGTCATTATCCGGTATGTCAAAAATATAATACAATAAATAGGAGTCTATTAATTACTCAGAATTAAGATCGATTCATATATGACTGATTAATTTTGAATACTTTATTTTAACAACGGAATTTATTAGAGATTCATAATTAATCACGTTCCAGTCCTATATAATCAAATTATATAAAGCGCTTTCATTTCGATAATCTCATTATCAACAATTTGGATAAGTCGTTTCATTTAGAATGTAATGAACCGTGCTAGTAATTTTGAATTAAAGATCCTGATTGCAACTTTAATTTATAATTACGAACAAATTTAGATTATTTTACTTTAAATATTATCCTCTGTATATAAACTTATATACAATATTTAAAGTCATATTTAAATAATCCAGAGATTTTTTATATTTATAAATCATCAAAACATGCATGCAAGTATAATATTAAAAATTTCTCAAATTATTCAGCAAAATAATAAATAGCATTTGTTTATGGGCACATATCCCAACAAAACCAAGGTAAAAAAACTGTTTCTGAGTACAGTGAGAAAATTACGGTTTATCCTATCCCACCTAAGGATGACATTAAGAGGAATTCGAGTCAATTAAAAGAGAAGAAGCTAGAATTGAACCTAACTAATGCTAAGGAATTAGAACAAGAAATCAATAAAGGTTCACCCATTTGGATGTTGACAGCTAGGAAAACCCAAGATCTGACCCCCGTAGAGCACCCTCAGGAAGTTAAGGAAATTTTAGAAGAATTCAAAGATGTCTTTCCCGAAGACCTTCCTAATCACCTTCCACCCTTTAGGGATATTCAGCATGCCATTAACTTAGTCCCGGGAGCAACTTTGCCTAACCTGCCCCACTATAGGATGAACCCAGCTGAGCATCTAGAGTTGCAAAAACAGGTTGAAGAGTTACTTAATAAAGAGTTTATTAGGAAAAGTTTGAGTCCTTGTACTGTTTCAGCCCTATTAACCCCTAAGAAAGATAGGTTCTTTAAGATGGCCCATTTCTTGCCTTGTTCCCAGACCTTCGATGCATCTAGGGTAAACCAACTGTTCTTTGACGAGATCGTTAGACTCCATGGCTTATCTAAGACCATAGTTTCAGAAAGGGATGTCTGATTCACCAGCTATTTTTGGAAGACCCTCTGGCTTAAGTTAGGGACTAAGTTAAACTTTTTCATAGCTTACCATCCCCAGACGATGGCCAGACAAAAGTAGTGAACCATAGTCTAAAAAATCTTCTGAGATGCCTTGCAGGAGAAAACACCAGGAATTAAGATTTGTTGCTACCTAGAGCTAAGTTTGCCTACAATGTTTTGGTCAATAGGTCCACTAGCAAGAGCCCATTCAAAATTGTCCATGGGTACAAGCCCAACAAGCCACTTGACCTAATTCCATTACCTATTCACACATGAGTGTCCGAGTTTGCAGCATCATTTGCACAGCATATTAAGGACTTGCATAGGAAGATTAGTACAAAGATTAACTTAAGTAATGAAACATATAAAGGGTTAGCTAATTTTCGAAAACGAGTCCAAGAGTTTGTGGAAGGAGATTATGTCATGGTTAGGTTAAGGCTTGAGTGGTTTCCTCTGGGAGCCATTATAAAGTTACATGCTCATGGAACTGGTCCTTTTAGGGTGATGAAGAAAGTGGGAACCAATACTTATGTGTTGGAATTACTTCCTAAGTTAGGCATTAGCTCTACTTTAAATGTTTCGGACTTAGTAGAGTATAGGGAGCCAGCGATAATACCTAGTGAGGCTTTTGGACCTAACCCTTCCTTTGAGAGCGAGCTCACCCATGTATGTCAACCTACTATTTGGCTTGAGCGAAAGGATAGGATTGAGTGGATTCTGGATGATCAAGCTATCTTGACCCGAAATAGAGGTTACCATCGATACTTGGTTTGTTGGCAAGGTCGGCCCGAATCTGAGTACTCGTGGATTTTTAGAGAAGATTACAAAGTTTGAACCCGGACCTGCTAGAGGAGTACCAGAGTCGAACCGATCCTTACTCGACATGGTCGAGTTCCTCCCACATTGGGAGAATTGGTGCAGGAGCAAAAGTGAGAAAAAGGCTGCAAAGTTTCATTTGGATCTCTGAACCCTAGAGTCCAGTAATTTTTTTCTTTCCTAGTTGGTTGAGTCTAGTCTCTTACTGAGTCAGTCAAGTTTGGTTAGTCCAATATCCAGGTCATGCATTTTTATTTTATTGAGTCCTGTAATAATTCAAGAGAAGCGTATTACTCTTGTTAAAACCCTGCTAAAGATATTCAGAAGAAGCCCCCAGATTAGGCAGTATTGGACAACCATTCGATCTTCTCCAATCATATTCATACCCTAACCTTGGAGCTCTGCAAGGATTGAATCCGTCTACACTTAGATTGATGACATGGAATCAATCTTCTCCTTCCATTAGATCTGCCTTCACTCGGATTGATGACGTGGAATCAATCTTCTCCCTCCATATCGTCACCTACAATGATAGCAACCTTGGGTGCCCCATAAGGAAAAAATCGATGGTCCCTGCTATGCATTAATGGAAATAAAGATCAGCATCTTAACCATTCTGGAAAGAATCTTGCACCACAAATGGACCTTATTGACAAAAGAAAAGAAAGAAGGATGTCACCTCAAAGTTTTCTTCTTTGCTTGTAGTCCCTCGCCTCCAATTGGAACTATATATTGCTGCTCCATTTTGGTCAAATCAAATGAAGGGAAGAAGATTTTTGCTCTGCAATTCTACCATATTTTGTAATCCCTATCATTTATTACTCTAATTGTTGCACTTACCTTGTAATGGCATGAGAGGTTTATAAAATCCTTCTCTTGAAACAATGAAAAACAGATTATGAATATATGAATATTTATTTTTTTCAAGTTCTATTTTCATTGCCCTGAGCAATTGATCCTCTATGAGAGAGTTAGGCGTGAGGCCAAATTTTGTTGCCTTGAGCAATTAATCCTTCATAAGGGAGTTAGCGTGAGGTCGAAGATTTTCATTGCCTCGAGCAATTGATCCTCCGTGAGGGAGTTAGGCGTGAGGCTGAAGTGTTCTTACTACCAAACCCTAATCTAGTCCATCTCCTCTACCAAGCTCCACCAAAGAAATCCTAATCCTCATACCACCATAGCCGACCACCTCCCTAAATTCTAGGCATCCATACCTGGAACCCTAGCCGCCGTCCTCCTTCATTCCAAACAACCACCCCTCTCTTGACTTATTTCCAAAGTCGTCGCCCTCTTTCTCCAAAACCATCACCCTCTCTTGATTTATTTCTAAAGCATCTACCTTCTCTCTCCAAAGCCGCCACCGCTCTCTGGATTCATCTCTAAAGACGAGGATGTCTTCTTTGCCACTGAATCAAGATCAAGGAACCTCACGTGAAAGATAGTTTTCTCATCCAGAAATCCTGCCCGCTAGCGAGAGATCTTCTACCAACATTAGGAGCGCATCATCGTCAGGTAAATCAACATTTCCCATACTCTATGATTCTGATTCTGTGAAAGTTCATGAGCATGTCTTCCCTAGAGTTTTTTAATTCCAGACTTTTCTGGTATGCTTCTTTATTTTTAAAAGTTCTATTCATGAACGTTACTTTCTACATCACGTAATTTACTCTCTTACTCTTTCTCTTATTTTTGGATGAATTAGTCATCTTCTAAAATACTTAAAAAATATTTAAAAAATAATTTTCATTAGTTCATTGATTGCATAATCACCCCTGCTCTTGTGCTACATCACTTAATCCCTCTATAATTTGCATAGTTTTAAATATCTCATTTATTTTTATATACAGATATTAATATATTTTTTCTTCAATCATTCGACATTCTTTTAGTTGTTACAATCATGTTAAATAAATTGGTTAACCACATGACTCTAATTTTTTCTAAGCCTTTCCAAACCTTAGTAGGGATTGCATCTGGTCCAATGCTTTTGCATTTTTATTTTACTCAAAGCTTTTTTAACCTTCAGCATACTAAATCTACAAAAAAATTTATGCTCATTTGTTACTCATAGATTATCATATCCTTCTACCCTTAAATTTACCAAATTATTTTTATTTAATACTTTTTTTAAATAACTTTTTTATTATTTTTTTATCTCTTATTCTTTTACCAAGACTCTTTCATCTTCATCCTTAATACATTTAATATAGTTAAGATCTTTTATTTTCTTTTATCTTAGTTTTGCTAATTTATATATAGTCTTTTCACTTTTTTTCATATTTAGTCTATTATATAAATCATTATAGGCTTTAAGTTTGTCATTACTTACCGCTTTTTTAGCTTCTTTCTTTGCATCCCTATACTTTTTAAAACTTTCTTCATTCCTAGCCTCTTGCCAAAATTTATAGTTTATTTTTTTAAGCTTGATGGCAACTTAAACTTTCTCGTTCCACCATCAAATTTTCTTTCCTACTAGTCCTACTCTTTTGATTCTCCTAGAACTTCTTTTGCTATGTTTTTTTTATACATTTAGTTATTTTTTCATATTAAATTGGGATTACTATCTATATTCATAGTCATTATTCTTACTAACTTTTCTTTAAATAATTCTAGTTTTTTTCCCTTCAAATTCTATCATTTAATTTTTAAATTAATAGTTTTACATTTTACTCTACATTTCATTTTTACCATATGTCAGCTATCATTATTGTATGTTGTGAAGTTAAACTTTCTCCTGGAATAACTTTATAGTTTTACATGTTATTTTATCTATCTTTCTAGTTAAGAAAAAATCTATTTAACTTTTATTAGATCCACTTTTAAATGTTATTAAATATTTATATCTCTTTTTGAAATAAGTGTTTGCTATTGTTAGATCATATGCCACTGCAAAATCTAATAAGCTTATGCAGACTTCATTCCTATTTCCAGATCCATATCCTCCCTGTACCATTTCATATGCATCCCTCTATTTATCTACATATCTATTAAAATCTTCTTCCAAATATATTTTTTCTTCTTATGGTATTTTTGCATTACATTATTTATGTCTTTCTAAAATTATATCTTAGTTTATTGGCCTAATCCTACTTATGGTGCATATGCACTAATTATGTTAATTATATTATTCTTAATTATAAATTTTAGTTATATAATCCGATCTCCTTTCCTAGTTATCTTAACAACATATTCTTTAAAATTCTTATTTACAATTATTTCTATTTCATTTCTATTTTTATATTTTTCAGTATAGTATAATTTATATCCTATATTTTTATTTATTTAAACCTTTTATTTATTTAATTAAATTTTTTATAAATATATTATATTTTTTAATTATAATGTTTATTATTTTTATAATTTTATTTATTAATATTTTTATAATTTATATTGATACTAGCACGTGCTAAAACGATACCGTCCATCCCTCCTCCTGATCTGAACCTTGGGTTGATTGGTTTACACGTTTTGCAACAAAATTAACATCTAGCGGTCAGACAGCCTTTTTGACCCGGCACCGTGGACGGAATTAATGCACCTGTTTTGATGACGGATTGATGGTCAGAGCACATTTTGCACGCGCATCGAACACGTAACTTTCCATTAAGTCCGCGGAGTAGAACAAAAACGCAAGGAAATTAGAAATCAGATCTTAGCTTTGGAGGCTGGTCCCCGTGTCCTCTCGTCGACTAAACGCTGACGGAAGTTTAGCCGCCGGCATCCCATCGATTCCATGACTTCGGGCTTTTGGATCGGACTCCTCCCTCCTCGAGCATCCAATAATCCTCTTTATAACGGAGCCATTTTTTCACGTCAATGCGTGTGTGCGTGCATATACATATTAATAGAATAATAAGTATTGCTGTCAGATCATCTTTAGGGAATGTCAGATGGAATAAGAGCTTCACGGGCCTGTAGAGGTATGATAAAATCATCTTTCCTAGCTGAAATCTTACAAGAAAAGTTTCGGACCAATGGTTCCGACAGGAACCTTTCGACGCTGAGTCAGCAATCGAAAGAACAAGGATTTTAGATGAGAGAATAGAGATTCGTTCCCTTTGCTCATCGCGAGCTAGGGTCCTTTGTATACATATTCGGAAGCCCCTCTTATCCTTCGACAGTAACTTGAACTCAGGTTTGCTCAACCCAAACCCGAAGGACCCGAGTTTAACCCGGACCGATTTTAAATCGGTCTAGGTTCGGATTGTAGTCAACCCGGCCTGGGATAACCCGAACCCGCAGCAGTCCACTGGCCCATAGGCCCACAAGTCCACAAGACTTACCCGACAAAGAATTTCGCTACCTTAGGACCGTTATAGTTACGGCCGCCGTTCACCGAGGCTTCGGTCGCCGGCTCCCCTGTCATCAGGTCACCAACTTCCTTGACCTTTCGGCACTGGGCAGGCGTCAACCCCCATACATGGTCTTACGACTTTGTGGAGACCTGTGTTTTTGGTAAACAGTCGCCCGGGCATGGTCACTACGACCCCCTTTGTGAGGAGGCACCCCTTCTCCCGAATTCGCTGATTCGCTCACCCGACGCCCGCTCGCCTTCCACAGTTCCGCTCGCCCCTTCAACAGTCAACCCTAACCCTAGCCTTTAGCCTTCCATTCGACCATTCATTTTTTTCGTTCGCCTTCGTCGGAGCTTTGGAGTTGCCAGATCTTTCCAATTATCACCAGCGAGCAACGAAATCGTCACTGGCAAGCAACGAAATCCACTGGTAATTTTTGTTTCATCCCCTGTTATCCTGTATGTATCCTTATTCTCTATGGGTTGTGGGTTGAGTCTTACTAGAAACCGTTTCCAGAGAAGAGACGACGACGGCGTTCGGATGGATCTAGATCTCTAGATCTAGTTTCCAGCAAGGGTAGGAAGCCATGGCTGACTTCCAACGATGGTCGGGCTCCATTGAAGACAAAAGGACTGCAGGTCTTCTAGTCAGATCCGGCTCCCTTCTCCCATCTCCTCATCTCTTCTTCACAAAATCAGTTATGTCATCTCTTTCATGGTCCATTTCCTCAAATCCAACCATCTTTAATGCGTATAAATATTAACTACATTTACAAGTCAAGAGACACTTTGATTGCTCATCCCATGTGGCAATCAGAGTCTTACCTTTTTGGCAATCAGAGAGTCTTCCCTGTTGGCAATCAAGTCTTCCCTGTTGGCAATCAGAGTCTTCCCTGTTGGCAATCAGAGTCTTCTGTTGGCAATCAGAGTCTTCCCCATCTTTCGTCAATTAATCATCGAAGAACAAAGAGAAAAAAAAAAATTACGTGTGAAGATAGCTTTCATGTTTATATTCCATTAATTATTATCCCATGTTTACAAATATCTTAAATGTTATTTAAATTATTAAAATTTAGGTTACAGCTTTTATTATACGTTTAAATGCTATTTATACATAGTATTAAGTGTGAAGACCGAAGATCAGGCATTCGAATGCCAAAATTATCCTAGAAGTCTAATATATTTTTTTAATATAACGTAAATTTTAATATAAAAAATAAAGATAGAAAATATTTTTTTTTCTCCTATGATGTAACTTAAATTGAAAGCCTTCCAAAAATAAATGAAACTTTACCATGCCATTGCTTCTTCTTGTGCTCTATGTCATTTATGATGTGAAGTGGGTCTAATTTATACTGCATGTAGATGGGATTCATCTGATGTAAGAGTCTTAATTTTAATTTATTTATTTATTTTTATCAACCCGAATTTCAATCCGAAACTCAATCCGAACCCGATTTTTAAAAATAGGGTTAGGGTTGAGGTTTTACAAATAGGGTTAGGGTTAGGGTTAGGGTTAAGGTTTTACAAATAGGGTTAGGGTTAGGGTTAAGGAAAACCCGAATTTTATGGGCCCGAGTTGCACCCCTAGTAACAGTCAATTCTCCTCTTCTGTTAAGATCGGCTCCGTCATTTGATACCCAGCTGTTAAACACGCTCCGCAGATATCGGCAACTACTCAGTATCTTAACCGCCCGTGATCTCAGCAACGGCGGATGAGCAACGATGGATGAGTAGGTTGTGCTACAGTTGGTGTTTTAAATCGGCTTAGCAGGCGAAGTCAGCTTCATAGCTGAAACAGCATCAATAGCATGGGGTTGAGGTCACCGAGATCGAAGCCGATGCCGAGCCGTAGCCGAGGCCGAAGCTTGGGCCGGAGCTGTGGCTGAGCCGTGGCCGAGCCAAGGCCGAGGCTGAAGCTGAGGCCGGAGCCATGGTCGAGCCGTGGCTGAGGCCAAGGCTGAGGCCAGAGCCATGGCCGAGGCTGGCTGAAATCATTACTTTGTTCAAAAATTTGCACGGGCCATTATTGCACCGCCCGAAGGCATGATTAGTCACATCAGATGCCCCCCCACCCCTGAAATGGGTAAACATGCATTTACGATCGAAAGGGGGCATTTTTTCACCTGGTGGCTAATCTTGAAGTGACACGCGTTAAGGGCCATTTCCTTTATGACGCATCGGACGTTGCAGCGCTATCATTTCTCCTGTTGAGATTGGGAGGGATTTTCCTCGAGCGTCGGGCTACGAAAAGGCGGGCACATCATTGCAGTGTGGTCATCGCCATCCCATCATTGGTCGTGCCCTTCGTATCCTGCGCTCCGTGCGGTTGCCGTAGCCGACTCCAATGGCAATCGATCACGTGGCCGAAACAAACCATGCGGGACAATTTGAAAAGATGAGGCTATAAAAGGGGATTGCTTTCGATCCGAGCCGCCTTCACCTTCTTCTCCTTCTTCCCCATTTCGGTCCTGCTTGAGCCTGTTCATCTCCCACCTCCCGAGCTCTTCGTCCCCGATTCTGTCGGCTTCATATCCTTCAGGTCAGTTCTGCTTCCATGGCTTCTTCTTCCCCATCATGTTCAATTTCTGATTCCAGGGGTTATTCCCTCAGTCCTCGACCTTCTTCTTCTCCCCCGCTTAGTTGGTCCTCCTCCGTGGAGGATGTCCCAGCGGAGCAGCGGGGAGCTGCTCGGTGAACTCCCACCGGGAATCGCTCGGCCACCGGACGGGTCCCCGTCCGGCGTCGCTCGGCTATTGCCGGCCCCTCCTCCCTTGTGAGGTAGTCTCCCGAGAGGACTGCCTCTATCATTTCTGCCCAAGAAATTATCAATCTCAGGGCTCAATACCAAATCCCTACCGACCTCCGTCTTTACCGGCCCCTTCTCGAGGACAGAGAAGTCTCCTCCTACCCTAGTCGGGTTGCCCTTAATGTATTAGATCGGTACTCTTTGACCCTGGCGCAGTTGATTCCAAACTCCATTCGGACCCTTGTCGGTTTTTTAGTGTTATGTCACATTCAGGGGATAGAGGCTATGAATTCTCTCTTTTGTTGTTTCTACACCCTTAGAAAACAATCGGGTTGGTCATCCTTTACCCCTAGGCCAACCAGAACCCTTAAGTTATATCTTTCCACTTCCATCAAAGGGTGGAAAGATAGGTTTTTCTTCGCCCAGTTTGAGGGGATAAGAACCGAGTGGGGAATTCCCAACACCGGGCTGAATAGAGACCCGACGATACTCCCAAGAGATAAAGAGGCGTTCGGGAAGCTGATCACTACCGACATCCCACAGTGTAACATGTTGTTAGCCGAGGAGAACCTTTGGCTGGCAGGACTTGCTCCTGGCAATGGTGAGCAGCCAACCGTTCCCTCTTTTCTCTCTTGTCCTTTTATAATAAGTTCTTTTATACCTTCTGCGACTTGCAGGTATGGCACTTTAACTTCAAACAATAAGACGAGCCACCGCGAAGAAGAGAAAGGCCAGAGAGGATGGGGCCCCTGCTGAAAAGAAGGCCACTATCAAGGTTGTTAGAAGAACCGAGGCTGGGGAGGCACCCGGAAGAAATGAGGCCGAGGAAGAACGGCCTCGTTCGCCCTTACCAGCACCGCCTCCATCTCCCATTGATTTGACAGACACTCCTCCGGAGTGGGGACTAAAGTGCCATCACCACCACCCACGGCTCCCAAAGTGGAGCCGACTAACTTGGCTACAAGGCCGACTCTAGCAGCCGCCCTATCTATCGAAGGGGCGACAGTCGAGGTGTCCCCACCAGCTAAGGCGCCAGAAGGAGCAGAATCAGAGGCTGACCCTGCGCTTGCAGCCACCAAATCAACGGAGGGAGATGATATCGATCCCTCCTTCCAGTCGATCTTATCGCGCTATAGCCGCTGAGCCGAGAGGACAGTGGCCCAGGCTTCCATGCCCGAGCTACAGAGGTTCCTTCAACATCAAAGGACCTCTATATTCTTCCGAGAGGCATCTGTGGCACATCTTTGGGTAAGTATTGTTCCATTGTCAACCTTTAGGATTCCCATTTCTTCACCTAAACCAAATAATCTGAGCAGGCATTGAACTCTTTGACCGCCATGAGGGGCCTTTGGTCCCAGGACAAGGCCACTCTTGACCAGTCGCGAAAGGAAATTCAAGAAGTCCGGGCTAGAGCAGAGAGGGCCGAGGCAGCCCTAGAGGAGGCCCGAGTGGAGACTGCGCGGGTGCAAAAGGCCGAAGCCGAAGCCAAAGCTACCCAATTTAGGAACTTGGCCCGGGCTGAAAAGGCAAAGGAGGCGCTAGAAGTGGCTCAGCACCAGGCGGCCCATGAGCTCGACAATGCTCAGGTGGCAGAGGAGAAACAAAAAGCTATCGAGGCGGAAGTCTACTTGTTAAAGCACCAACTGCACTCTGCCCCCATTGAGATGGGAATATCTGAGGAGCGGGCCAAAAATGCCAAGAAAATCGCCCGCCAAGCTGATGCCGAGATAGCCAATCTCAAGGTAGCGGTGACCGAGGCTGAGAAGAGGGCCTCCGAGGTGAGAAGAGGACCACCGAGGCCGAGAAGGAGGCCGCTGAGGCTATAAAGAATTTTAGGATGTCCAACATCTTTGATAAAGAGCTGGCCGAGATGACTGCATTTGCATATGACAGCAGCTTCTAGGATTGTAAAGAGAAGGTACGAAGACTCTACGGTCTTAAGGGAATTGAAGAGCTGGAGCCAGATGAAGTCCCCGAGGATGATGGCTCAGCCCCGGCCGAACCTTAGTTTTCTTTTTGTTGTATCAAGTCTGATTTGATCGGCAATTTTGTAAACTCTTTATCTCCAATGAAAACCCTTTTGATCCATGCTGTTCTTTCGATTTGATTTTGTATCGTAGCCACCGAATTTCTAACGAATCGGATGAGGCGAGTATATAGGCGTAAGCCAATTATAAAGAACAGTTGAGGCTAAGACTACATGCAGGCGAGTATAGCTGTTGCCCTAGGTTTGAGTGCTAATGACTAGGCTACGAGGTACTCAAAGCCTCGTTTGAGAGCCGGCATGGAACGGATTCGAATGCTGACACAAAACCAAACGAAGTGCTCGCTCGAGACTGGGCCAGTGACAGAATCAGGATGCACCGACATGGAGCTGGGTTTGAGTGCCAACGGAGTCGCGCTTGAGTGCCAATGCAAAGTTGGATTGGAATGCCGACGCGGAGTCGCGCTTGAGTGCCGACGTAGAGCTGGGCTTGGGAGACGACGCGGAACCGGGCTTGAGTGCCGACACGGAGCCGGGCTCGAGTGCCGATGCAAAGCCAGGCTTGAGTGCCGACACGGAGTTGGGATGAGTGCCGACGTGGAGCCGGGTTTGAGTGCCGATGCGGAGCCGGGATTGAGTGCCGATGCAGAGCCGGGATTGAGTGCCGACGCGGAGCCGGGATTGAGTGAGGAGCCAGATCGCTTAGATACTTTCGTTAGTGAAAAAATGAATGATCATTCTAAGGAAATGCTCAAATTAAATATGTTAATAGATTACTGATAATACCATCGGAGGTTGTCCGCATTCCAGGTATGAGAGAGGATTCCCGTCTAGCTCTTCGATCCGGTAAGCCCCATGATGAAGTGCGTTGGTGACTCGATAGGACCCTTCCCAATTGAGGGATAGTTTTCCCCCTCTGAAGGTTTGGAGACTTCGGCTCGTCTGAGGACCGAATCCCTGAGAGGAATGTTCTGAAACGAACTCGGGCATTGTAGTACTTTGCAATCCTCTGTCGGTAGAAGGCCATTCTGATTCATGCTCGATCACGAAGTTCTTCAACAAGGTCGAGGTTGGCTCTTAATTGATTTGGATTGTCATCTTCATCATATGACTGTGCCCGGGGGCTGGGGATGCCAATCTCCACTGGGACAATAGCTTCCATTCTGAATACAAGGCTGAACGGGGTTTCTTCAGTGGGAGCCCAAGACATCGTGTGATAGGCCCACAGCACGTTCAGGAGCTCCTCTACCCATCTTCCTTTGAAATTGTCCAGGCGTGTCCTGAGCCCTTGTAGGATTGTCGGTTCATCACTTTGGTAGCCCCGTTTGTTTGCGGGTGACCAACAGAAGTGAATCTTTGGTGTATCCCTAGTTTGGCACAGAAGTCTCTGAATGGGACATTGTCGAACTGGCGTTCGTTGTTGGTAACAAGTGTGTGGGGTAGTCCAAACCGACAAATGATGGACTTCCAGAAGAAGTTCCTCACCTTAGTTTCGGTAATCTTGGCCAATGCTTCGGCTTCTACCCACTTAGTAAAGTGATCGATGGCGACGAGCAAAAACTTTCGTTGGCCAGAAGCTGAAGGGAATGATCCCAAGATGTCCATCCCCACTGGGCGAATGGCCATGGAGTCGATAGAGGGCTCAGTTGAGAAGTTGACAGTCATTGGATGTTGGCATGTCGCTGGCAACTATCGCACTTCCGGACCAGCTTGGCTGCGTCTTCCCGCATGGTGGGCCAGTAATAGCCTTGGCATTGGGCTTTGTATGATAGTGCTCTGCCCTCTAAGTGGTTTCCGCAGATACCTTCATGGATCTCTCGGAGGATGTAGTCGGTGTCTGTAGGCCCAACACATCTAAGGAGGGGATGAGAGAAAGATCTCCGATACAGCTGTCTGTCGAACATTAGGAACTTGTGTACTCGCCATTTGAAAATCTTAGCCTCGGCAGGGTCGGTTGGGAAGGCACCAGTGACGAAGTATTAGGTATAAGCGTCTATCCAAGAAGGCTCCTGGCGGACTGTATCAATGCTTGGGGCTTCCAGGTGCTCCACGTAAGTTCTTCCCAAGGTTTGTCGGCCGATGTGGCCAACCGGGACAATGCATCAACTCTAGCGTTCTCCTTCCGGGAAATGTAGCTGACACTAAAGTGTTCTAGGGGAGAAACCTGTGACTGCACCATACTTAGGTAACAGGACATAGTGGGATCTCGCGCCTCATATTCCCCCTTTATCTGGCCGGAGACTAGCTGGGAGTCAGTGAGAACTCTAAGATGTTTCACCTCGAGCTCGCGAGCTAGTCTTACTCCTGACAGTAGGGCTTCATACTCGGCTTGGTTATTGGTAGCTGGAAAAAGGAAACGAAGGGCGTACTCAGTCACCACTCCGTCTGGGCTAGCTAGAATGAGGCTTGCTCGGCTTCCATGAGAGTTTGACGCTCCGTCTACGTGAAGGAGCCAGTCATTCCCTCTATCCTCGGTTTCAGAACCCGAGGGGTTTGCATGGGATTCTTCCAGTTTCTCTTCTGCCCAAGTGCATTCGACCAGGAAGTCCGCTAATACTTGAGACTTCATAGCTGTCCTGGGTCGGAACGACAGGTCGAACTCTCCCAATTTGAGCGCCCAATTTGCCAATCGGCCAGAAGTATCAGGACGAGAGAGGATCACCTTGAGCGGTTGGTCGATGACCATCACGATCGGGTGAGCTTGGAAATAAGGCCTGAGGCGCTGGGCAAAGATGATCAATGCGAAAATGATTTTATCGACTCTTGAATATCTAGTCTCAGCGTCATGGAGTACCTTGCTGGTGTAGTACACTAGCTTTTTTGTCCCATCGGCGTCCATGTGAACAAGCACAGAGCTGACAGCTTCAGGAGAGGCCGCGAGGTACAGAAGGAGTTCTTCCTCACCCTTTGGTTTAGACAACAGTGGCGGGGTGGACAGGAATTCTTTTAACCCATCGAAGGCCTCCTTGCATTCTCTCATCCATTCGAAGCCGTTGACTTTGCGTAGAGCCTTGAAGAAAGGTAGACATCTCTCCATGGACTTGGATAGAAAATGGCTCAGGGCCGCTACCCTTCCAGCTAAGCGCTGCACTTCCTTCTTGTTGGTGGGAGATCTCATGTCTAAGATGGCTCGAACTTTATCGGGGTTTGCCTCGATTCCTCGTTGTATCACCATGAAACCCAAGAATTTACCGGCTGTCACCCCAAAGGCACACTTGCGTGGGTTCAGCCTCATCTGGTATCGGCAGAGGTTGCCGAAGGTCTCCGTTAGGTCGGCGATATGGTTGGTGGCGCGGACACTTTTTGTCAACATGTCATCCACGTATACCTCCATGTTGCATCCGATCTAGTCCTCGAAGACTTTGTTCATTAGCCTTTGGTAGGTGGCTCCCGCGTTCTTCAGTCCAAACGGCATCACCTTGTAGTAGTATATTCCCTTCTTGGTTATGAAAGAGGTAGCTTCCTCATCTGTCGGGTTCATCCTGATTTGGTTGTACCCAAAGAAGGCATCCATGAAACTAAGGGTCTCGTGACCGGACGTAGCGTCCACCAGTTGATCGATCCGAGGCAAAGGGAAGCTGTCCTTGGGACATGCTTTGTTGAGGTCGGTGAAGTCTACACACATCCTCCAGCTCCCGTTGGCCTTGCGGACCATCACGACGTTAGCCAACCAGTCGGGGTAGTGAACTTCCCGAATGTGGCCTACAGCTTTCAGCTTGCGGATTTCCTCGTCAATGGCCTTCTGCCTATCTGGAGCGAAGCTTCTCTTCTTTTGTCGAACAGGCCGGCATTCTACCTTGAGGTTGAGCCAGTGAGTGATTATCTCCTCAGGGATGCCTGGCATATCAGATGACGACCATGTGAAGATGTCGGAGTTGGCACGTAGGAAAACAAGGAGCTGATTGTGTGCCTCTTCTGGGAGTAGTGCTCCGACCTGGGTGATTCTCGTTGGGTCTTCCCCCAAGGGGAAGGTCAGAAGGTGCTCGGCTGGATCCCCTCTCCTCTCCAAGTCTCGGGGGTCGAGTGGTTCAGGTGCTGTTGCCGACACCATCTCTTGTGGACTTGGGGCTAAGTGGTAGTAGAGCGGTAACGGGTTCTGTTCTCCCCTCATCTCTCCAACTCCTTTGCTGTGGGGAACTTTATAAGTAACCTTTTGGTGGAGATGACAACATCCAGTAGGTTCAAACCAAGTCTCCCCAAAATAGCATTTAAGCCAGTGGGACCCGAACCACCAGGAAGTTCATGAGAACTGTGCTCTGACGCAGTGGAGTCCCGGCGGTAACGGGGAAGGTGACTTCCCCCTCAACCCTGACGGAGTCTCCAGTGAAACCCATCAAGGGAGTGGTAACGGATAGAAGAGAACTTGTAGGCAAATTTATTCTAACAAAAGCGTCATAACTCAAAACATTTACTGAGCTTCCACTATCAACCAGAATCTGCTTTACAGGATATTTAGCGATCGTCATAAAGACGACGACGCTATCATCATTCTTATTCACTACTCCTTCTAGATCCCTTTTGGAGAAGGGGATTACAAATCCTTCTTCCTCCTCTCGTTGTCTTTTAGAACTGCTTCCTGTCCCCCAGGAGATCATGGCCATCGTCTTTTCCGTTGGGGCCTTGTCTATGCTAATCTGTGGCGCAGGAGGTGCCGACGGACCCGTGGCAGCAGGGTTCCCCCTCCAGAAAAACTTGCTTAGATGGCCTTGCTGAACAAGTTCCTCGATAGCTTTCTTCAGTAGGCGACAGTCTTCAGTGTCGTGGCCATAGTCTCTATGATATCGGCAGTAGAGTTCCTTGCTGCGGGGGATCCCAGGCCTCATGGGAGGTGGATGTCGGAAGTAGGGCTCCTCCTCGATCTCTAACAGGATGTGGGATATAGGGGCAAGCAGCAGAGTAAAATGCTCCTTGGGGATCAGCATCTGAGGCCGGTTGTCTGACCGAGGGGGTGGCTCCGGCTTTTTGGACCATATCCCAGCTGGTTCCGAAGGTGCCAGCTTCTTACCGGATCCTTTGTCAACCTCCCTCCTAGAAGAATCTGCCTCGTCTGCACGAATGTACTTCTGTGCCCGGCTCAACAGTTCGGCATAGGAGTGAGGAGGCTTTTTATCCAGGGAATAGGCAAACCTGGACGGACGGAGTCCTCTCTTCAAAGCCAACGTAGCCACAGAGTCCTCAAGGTTATATACCTCCAGTGCCGCTTCCTTGAATCGAGCCACAAAATCTATAAGAGATTCACCGCTCCTCTGTTGGACGGTGAACAAGCTATCAGCCACTCGGGGGATCTTTCGGTATGCATCAAAGTGAGCCAAGAAAGATTGCTCGAGTTGCTTAAAAGAGTTGATACTGCATGGTGGTAAACGGGAATACCACGCACGCGTTGCCTTCCGGAGAGTAGCTGGGAAGGCTACACAGAGAAGAGAGTTCGTCGCCCCTTGGACTTGCATGAGGACCTTGTAGCTTTCTAGGTGGTCCAGGGGGTCTGTAGTGCCGTCATAAGGATCCAGCTGGGGAAGACAGAACCGAGGTGGGACCGGCTCCTCCATAATGCGGCGAGAGAGCGGAGGACGATGGTCGTAGTCCGTTTCATATGGGTTGGCAATCCGGTGGCCAAGTTCCTCCAACCACTGATGATACTCATCCAGCCGCTGCTCGGCCCGACGAACGGTCTTCCTATTGGTGTCTTCTTTTGAGGAGTCGGAGGATGAAGATGGGGAAGGCTATCGGTGCAAGGAGTGCACGTGCCTTGGTTCTTTCTCACCATGCTGCCTATGAGAGCGGTCGGGATGGTGAGAAAGAGACCGTCGTCGTTTGGAGGTCTCCCAATGCCGATGCCTTGGGGGCGAGTGGTGGGAGGCCTTAGGAGAGGTCCTGCCCTGATGAAGTTGGCTGGCTACATGGCCCTCCATATGTGGTGGGGGTTGAGGTGGCACATGCATGGTGGCGGAGCCTTGTTCCTGCAGTTCTCGCACCACCGCTATCAAATCTTACACCTGCTGGGTCAGGCATCAAGCCGATCAGCCTGGCTAGCCTACGGTTGCACGGAAGGCGGAGTAGGGACGTTGGCCTCCGATTGCTCAGCCCGCGGGAGGCGTCCCGCGGCCTGGCTGGTGGAAGCTTCCTGAGCTCGCATCATCACCATTGTCTTCCTTGCCGATGTCGTGGGGTCGCAGATGCGTGGGAGTAAACGTTTGTCTGTCATGTGCCCTCCTTCCTGGCGCGCCAAACTGTTGCTGCCAGATCACCTTTAGGGAGCGTCGGGTGGAAAAAGAGCTTCACGGGCCTTCAAAGGTATGATAGGATCGTCTCTCCTAGCCAAAATCCCGCAAGAAAAGTCCCGGCCCGGTGGTTCCGGCAGGGACCCTCCGACGCTCAAGTCAGCAATCGAGAGAACAAGGATTTTAGATGAGAGAATAGAGATCTTTTCCCTTTGCTCGTCGCGAGCTAGGGTCCTTTATATACCTGTTTGGGGGCCCCTCTTACCCTTCGGCGGTAAGAGTCGGTTTTCCTCTTCTGTTAAGATCGGCTCCGTCATTTGATGCCCAGCTGTTAAACACGCTCCGCAGATACCGGCAACTGCTCAGTATTTATAACTGCCCATGATCTCAGCAACGGCGGATGAGTAGGCTGTGTTACAGTTGGTGTCTTAAATTGGCTTAGCAAGCGAAGTCAGCTTTATAGCTGAAACAACATCAATAGCATGGGGTTGAGGTCGCTGAGATCGAAGCCGATGCCGAGCCGTGGCCGAGGCCGAAGCTAGGGCTGGAGCTGTGGCCAAGCTGTGGCCGAATCGAGGCCGAGGCCGAAGCTGAGGCCAGAGCCGTGGTTGAGCCGTGGCTGAGGCCGAGGCTGAGGTCAGAGCGTGGTCGAGCCATGACTGAGGTCGAGGCTGAGGCCAGAGCCGTGGCCGAGGCTGACTGAAATCATTACTTTGCTCAGAAATTTGCGCAGGCCATTATTGCATCATTCGGAGGCATGATTAGTCATATCAATAAGAAATAGGAATTAATTAAGAAATAAGAAATAGGAGCTATTTTTCCACGTCAATACACACACATAACTCAAATAAATTCATCGATACGACGAGCCTCATGTTTAAGAAACGCGGAAGGTAATTCGGCAAGTTTGTTTGGCTCCTTGGGTATCTGATAGGGTCTATATAGCATAAACATAGGAATTAATTTAAATACTCTATTTTGAAGCATGTTACTATTATAATTTTGAAGCAGTTCTCCTGGCCACATGAGCTGCGCCCATCTTATCATCTAGAGAACATGTGGCCAAGTTTGATTAGGTGCAGAAAGAAAACGTCCTTTGCATGCTTTTTATGAACAGATCGAGAAAGTCAACAACTTAACAGGATGTAGTACTGACTACAGTGACATCATAGTCAAGTGTGTGTATATATATTATATTATATTTGCATGATAAAAATTACATATATTGATGGTCTGAGATATTAAATATAATTTATATAATAAAAAAAATATAACTTAATGGTACATAGCTCATATATGAAATGATAAAAAATTAAATTATAGTTACGGTATGAATGATTAATATGAGACTTACATGATCCAATACGAATTCGATCGGATTTGAATGAATGGTTCATTTGCGAAGCTCCCTCAGAGGACATCTCAACGGTGCAATGAAGACAAAATACGGACATTTCAATATCGCAATGAAGACAATACGTAGCTCTCAAGTTTTGGTTGGTCATGCAGCACTTGTTCAAAAGGCCATCAAAATCCATTGGCATTTGCTGGAATGTTGTTTCATTCATTTTCGCCTCGCATCTTTGTTGTCACAATAAAAGAGTCGTCCAAGTTTGTGATATATGATAAAAAAGCCAAATAAAGATAGGCGCGTGCATGCGTTTAGATGCCAGTGGTCTTCTATATTGGATATCTCCACAACTGTGTTTTATTTGAAAAATTCAATGCCTATAGGCTATAGGCCTCAGCTCACCAAAACTTTAGCGAAAGAAACAAAACCACTCCTGTTGAAGCCTAACCATATAACAAGAAGGTTTTCATGATTAAATTCCAGAGAGTGTAAGGAAAAGCAGGCCCATTTACAAGTTGTATTGATTGCTATTCTAGTTTTATTCAAATTTACACGGTATGGATCAGTCCCCAGTTCAGAGGTAACAAAACTCAAACCAAATAGATATATTGTCGTGGAATAAAAGTAGTAAAGCTCCACTTATGTGTGGGGCCATGATGGATGTTGTCCTGCGGGCCTTGAGCTGCCACATGAAAGAGCCATTGATTGCTAATTTAGCGAGTCCAGGCAGTGGTTTCAACCAATCCACCTAATGTTATTTTGTCTTATAATGGAGTGGAGATCGCTTGTCCTGTTGGGGGTAAAATCGTCATTGCATTAATGTCCATGCGAGGCGGCTAAGACTAACCTCCTCCCTTCGCCTTCTCCGGGCTTCCGTAGCTCGGCCCCTTCCGGGCTTCCGTAGCTCGGCCTCCTCCGGGCTTCCGTAGCTCGGCCCCTTCCGGGCTTCCGTAGCTCGGCCTCCTCCGGGCTTCCGTAGCTCGGCCCCTTCCGGGCTTCCGTAGCTCGGCCTCCTCCGGGCTTCCTTAGCTCGGCCCCTTCGAGCGATCCACAACTAACATCTACCTCCGCGGAACCTGACGCGGGAGAGCCCGAACCTACCTGAGCGGCATCCTAGACAAGGAATCATATCGGAACGTGGCCTAAAGCCTATCGTAACCGCCCCAGGCCTACTCAACCCGATCTCGAGACATCAAGGAGCTCTCCCAGCCGTCGATACCAAAACAAACAGGGTACGGACCCTAACGGCCCCACAACGGCCTGATTCTGTCCGTCTCCGTATCTTAACAACCTCGGACCTTCCAGAAGGCGCTCAAGATCCAGGTGACAGTCTATAAATATCATAATCGCAGATTCCCTCAGGTACGCAACTCTGTACGCACACTTGCGCGCTTACACCCCCACTCTCACTCTCCTGCTCTCGCCGGTAGCTCGTCGGCGCTCCTGCCCTTTGGAGCCTCCGATTGGCCGCCCCCGGAGAGGTCTCCCGGAGAGATCCACCTCCTCACTGTCTGGTTGATCGCCGATTTCTTCTCCACTGACTTGAGCGTCGGAGGGTCTTCCGCGGAGGACCACCCCCAGCGTCCCTCGCGCGTGGGCTTCTTTTGCAGGTCCGCCCCCCTCTTCCTGGAGATCGACCGCGCCCGAGTCGGAGGACGGATTTCAGCGGCAACAGATTGGCGCTAGAGGAAGGGCCTCAAGTCCCATTAAAACTTGAAGAAAGGAGACAAGGATCCCGATCCGGAGAAGAACCTCTCTGATGGCCAACCGGAAGAGAGCAACCTCTGATGCCCAAGATCAGGTCGCCTCCCAGAGGCCTGATCCGACTGGCGCCACAGCGCCACAACCCCCACCTGTCGAGACTCCGTCGCCGCCTGCCATTCCGGTGACCCAGGACCAGTTCGCTACACTGGTCCAGCAAGTCCAGGCCCTTACCCACCTGGTACAGGAGCGCCTTGCGGCTCCTCCTGCTTCGCATCCTCAGAAGGAAGCGCGATTTCTTCTTCGCCGGCAACCTCCTCCTCTGATCCGCATGAATCAGCGGATCCCCCACATCGCCCCAGGGGGGACAAACCGGTCCCTCGAACCGGTTATGATAGAGATCCTCCCAGATCTCGGCGAGCCCGCTCCCTCTCTCCGGCGACGTCTCACCATGATTCGACGCCATCCTTGCGGTTCTCGCGCCCAGCTCCTCCTCTAGCCGGTGAGGAGGAGATCCGCCGTCAGATCCAAGAGATGCGTCAGGAGCTGGACGCCGCCAAGCAGACCCATCTGCCCCAGCCCAAGGCAGAGCAGGGCATCCCTTTCTCTAAGGGAATCATGGAGGAAGTGATTCCCTCCCACGTCAAGCTGCCAACCGTCGAGCCCTATCACGGCTCCACTGATCCGGACGACCATCTCAGTAGCTTCCGGTCAATAATGATGTTCCACGGAGCATCTGATGCGATCCTCTGCCGAGCCTTCCCATCCACCCTCAGAGGATCCGCCCGAACCTGGTTCAACGCCTTGAAACCAGGTTCCATTGATTCATTCGACGAGCTGAGCCACCTTTTTATTGGCCAGTTCGTCAGCAGCCGCCGCCATCGACGAAGATCCGACTCCCTCTCCGAAGTTAAGCAGAGAGAGGGGGAGTCCTTGAGGAATTACCTTGGCCGTTTCAACAAGGCCATGTTGGAGGTGGACCACCTTAATCATGAGGTGGCTATGTCCGCCCTGGCGGGGGGAGTTTCGAAGGAGAGCGACTTCTATCTGGCAATGGAAGTCAGCTACCCCCCATGTCTGTCTGATATGATGGCCCTTGCGGACAAGTACGCTAGGGTCGAGGAGTCGCGGAGAGTGGCCCGCGCTGAGCAAGCAAGAAGAAGCAAGAGCCCAAAGTTCCCGACAGACACCGCCCTGTCCGTCGGCCAAGTCCGCCTCGCCGCCAAAGAGTCCCTCCACTGCCGCCAAGGAATCGCTCCCGGAGTCCTCCCAGGCGATTCGATCGCTACACTCCGCTGACTGTGCCCCGGGCGCAGATCCTCATGGAGATAGAGCGCCAACTTCCCCGGCCAGTACCTCTCCGAGGGAACCCGACCCGAAGAGATCCCGCCAAATACTGCCGCTACCATAGGGAGCATGGTCATGACACTGAAGAATGCTGGCAGCTGAAGAATGAAATAGAGAGGTTGATTCGGCGGGGACGGCTAGATCAGTTTAGGAGGGCACCCGAGCCGCAGCACAAGGAGGTGACCGCCAGCCCGAGCTCCCACAACTCCCTCCTCCACCAAATCCGCCGTGGTTGGCCGTATCAACATGATTGAAGAGGCCGGCGGATCGAGCTCCAGGGCAACGGTGATGCACCAGTGCCAAAGAAGGCACGCACGGGCGAGCTCTCCTTTTCCGATGATGATCTTCTTGGGATACAGCTCCCCCACGATGACGCACTAGTTGTATCCCTTAATTTGAACAATTATGATGTAAGCCGAATCCTTGTTGATAGTGGAAGCTCGGTAAACGTTTTGTACCTCGGTGTGTTTGCCAGGATGAAATTGCTCATGGAAAACCTTCGAGCCGTGGATTCCACCCTGATGGGATTCACCGGCGACGTCATCGTCCCAGAAGGAATCGTCACCCTGACGGTCCGCGCGGGAACCTGGCCCCTTGTAGCCATTGTTCAGACGATTTCCTAGTGACCGACCTCAGGTCCCCATATAACGCCATATTCGGCAGGCCGGTTTAATGTCTCTCAAGGCAGTGTCTCCATCCCGCATCTGTCTATGAAGTTCCCACCGAGCAAGGAGTTGGAGTGGTTCGGGGAAGTCAAGCCATGGCTCGGCAATGTTTCGTTACGAGCCTTCAGTCTAGAATGCCCGAAGTTGACGGGCTAGACGCTCGCGAAGACTTCGCCGAACAGCGGGGAGAACCGGCAGAAGAATTGGAGGAAGTACCATTGGACGAAGCTCGGCCCGACCGAACCATAAGGATCGGGTCGCTACTCAAAGGAGAGCCTCGGCACAGATTGATCAAGTTCCTCCAAAGCAATGCCGACATCTTCGCCTGGACCGCCTCCGACATGCCGGGAATCGACCCCGAGGTTCTCGTCCACCATCTCAATGTGGACGAGAGGCACAGGCCTGTAAGCAGAAGAAAAGAAGCTTCGCCCCAGAGCGGCAAAAAGCCATTGAAGAAGAGGTCGACAAACTCATAAAGGCCAACTTCGTCCGAGAGGTGAATTACCCGAACTGGCTGTCAAATGTCGTCATGGTGAAAAAGTCGAACGGCAAGTGGAGGATCTGCATCGACTTCACCGACCTCAACAAGCCTGCCCAAAGGACAGCTTCCCCCTCCCTCGGATCGATCAGCTCGTGGACGCCACCTCAGGCCACCAAATGCTGTCATTCATGGACGCCTATTCCGGCTACAATCAGATCCGAATGGCCCCTGAAGATGAAGAAAAGACCGCCTTCATAACCGACCGAGGTACCTACTGTTACCGAGTTATGCCTTTCGGTCTTAAAAATGCAGGAGCGACCTACCAGCGGCTGGTCAACAAGGTGTTCAAGGAGGCGTCACAGCATGTCGAGGACCTCTCGGAGAGCTTTGCAACGTTGCGCAAGTATGGGATGAAACTCAACCCAACCAAGTGCGCCTTCGGCGTCAACTCGGGAAGTTCCTCGGCTTCATGGTCTCCCAGCGAGGTATCGAAGCTAACCCCCAGAAGATTCAAGCTCTCCAACAAATGGCGCCCCCAGCATCATTAAAGAGGTCCAGCGCCTAACCGGGAGGATAGCGGCCCTTAACCGCTTTGTGGCGCGGTCGGCCGAGAGATGCCTCCCCTTCTTCAAAACTCTCCGATCGGCCAAAAACTTCCAGTGGACTCCCGAGTGCCAGAAATCATTTCAAGATCTCAAGAAGTACCTCGGCTCGCCTCCGCTTCTCAGTAGTCCGACCCCAGGAGAGACCCTATTCTTGTACCTGGCTGTTTCGGAGAGCGCGGTTTGTTCGGTGCTAGTCAAAGAAGAAGGCAAGGTCCAGAAGCCGATCTACTATGTGAGCAGGCTGCTCCGCGATGCGGAGACGAGGTACAGCAGGATTGAAAAGATGGTGTTGGCCTTGATCACCTCGGTCGAAAGCTGCGACCGTACTTTCCAAGCACATTCTGTGACGGTCCTGACTGACCAACCCATCAAGGCGGTGTCCACCGTCCGGAACGGGGAGGATGACCAAATGGGCCGTCGAGCTAAGCGAGCATGACATACATTTCAGCCTCGCCCAGCCATCAAAGCTCAAGTGCTGGCCGACTTCCTCCTCGAGTGTACCATCCCGGAGGACGGTTCTACCCCAGACTCCGAAGAGCCAAAGTCTGGAGCCCGGTGGCTCCTCCACGTCGACGGGTCGTCCAATGCCCATCACTCCGGTGCGGGTCTAGTTCTCACCAGTCCTGAGGGGATGACCTTCGAGTATGGCGTCCGATTCTCCTTCCCGGCTTCCAACAACGAAGCCGAGTATGAAGCCCTGCTAGCCGGTCTCCGGATCGCCCGCAACCTGAAGGTGGAAAGCTCAGCGCCTTCACCGACTCTCAGCTGGTGGCCGGCCATGTTCGGGGAGAGTTTGAAGCTCGGGAAGCCAAATATGATTCGGTATCTCCAGGAGGTGCGTAACTTGCTTCCTCATTTTTCGAATTTGAAATTATTCAGATTCCCAGATCGAGAACGCCCGTGCCGACCTACTCTCCCGACTGGCAACCACGGAGACAATGGATGCCGAGCAAAATTCCACCTGGAGACTCTGGAAAAGCCGAGCATCATGGAAGCCGACCGGTGATGCAAGTCGAAGCCGAACCATCCTGGTTCGACCCTATCCTCAGATATCTCAAAGAAGGGTCGCTTCCGTCCGACCGAAGAGAGGCTAGGAAGCTGAAGCTGCAGGCCACCCACTATGTATTGATTGACAACCAACTTTACAAGCGGTCTTTCTCCATGCCGCTGCTTAGATGCCTTCGCCCATCCGAAGCGGACTACGCTCTGCGGAGGTACATGAAGGGATTTGCGGCAACCATCTGGGAAGCCGGTCCCTATGTCACAAGGTACTGCGACAAGGCTATTACTGGCCGACCATGCAGAAAGACGCGGACGATCTAGTCCGAGCCTGTGACCCTGCCAGAGACATTCAAGCATCCAAAGACTCCCTTCCGCCGAGCTAGTTTCTATATCCTCCGCTTGGCCCTTTGCCAAATGGGGGATGGACATCCTCGGCCCATTCCCGCTTGCGACGGGACAGCGAAAATTCTTATTTGTCGCCATCGACTACTTCACCAAATGGGTTGAAGCGGAAGCAGTGCACAAATTACCGAGGCACGGGCCAGAGACTTTGTGTGGAGGTCCATCATCTGCCGATTCGGCCTCCCCCACACTATAATCACCGATAACGGCAAGCAGTTCGACAACTCCAAATTTCGCCAGTTCTGCGAGGAGCATGGAATCCGTCACCACCTCACTTCGGTCGGGCACCCACAAGCCAACGGAGCGGCCGAGGTGACCAACAGGACCCTCCTCCAGGGAATCAAAGCTCGCCTCTCCAGAGCCCAAGGCAGGTGGGCAGATGAGCTACACCATGTCTTGTGGGCCTACCGCACACCCCGAGAATCCCAACCGGCGAGACCCCATTCCGAATGGCTTTCGGCACAGAGGCCGTCATCCCTGTGGAAGTAGGCCTCCCATCATTGCGGGTGGAGAGCTACTCAGAGGAAGCAGCAACGAGCAACTCCGCACCAACCTCGACCTGATAGAGGAAGTCAGAGAGAAGGCCCGAATCAGGACGGCTGCCTATCAACAGAGGGTGGCTCGGTACCATGCCTCCAGTCAAGGGGAAAGCTTTCCTACCTGGCGACCTTGTCCTCCGGAAAGCTCTGTATCCAAACCGCTGGAGCAAGGAAAGCTGGCGCCAAACTGGGAAGGCCCGTACCAATACGGAGATTATTGGACCAGGAACCTACAAGCTGCAGGATCTGGATGGGAAGTCCATTCCCCGAACTTGGAACTCGGACAACCTTCGCAAATATTATCAATAGGGTATGTCCTCTTTACGCCCTCACATTCCTCTTATCTGTTTCCTCAAAACCTGTGCATGATCATTATGCACCATATTGCTATAAATTGCAAAGGAGAAAGATGCTGCTTACCAATCCTCGGCACAACCGAGCTGTCTGTTTGAACAGGAAATCTCCGAACCTTGGCAGGGCCAAGTAAAAATTTCTCCGAACCTCGGCAGGGCCGAGCAACAAATCTCCGAACCTTGGCAGGGCCAAGTAAAATATTTCTCCGAACCTCGGCAGGGCCGAGCAACAAATCTCCGAACCTTGGCAGGGCCAAGTAAAATATTTCTCCGAACCTCGGCAGGGCCGAGCAACAAATCTCCGAACCTTGGCAGGGCCAAGTAAAATATTTCTCCGAACCTCGGCAGGGCCGAGCAACAAATCTCCGAACCTTGGCAGGGCCAAGTAAAATATTTCTCCGAACCTCGGCAGGGCCGAGCAACAAATCTCCGAACCTTGGCAGGGCCAAGTAAAATATTTCTCCGAACCTCGGCAGGGCCGAGCAACAAATCTCCGAACCTTGGCAGGGCCAAGTAAAATATTTCTCCGAACCTCGGCAGGGCCGAGCAACAAATCTCCGAACCTTGGCAGGGCCAAGTAAAATATTTCTCCGAACCTCGGCAGGGCCGAGCAACAAATCTCCGAACCTTGGCAGGGCCAAGTAAAATATTTCTCCGAACCTCGGCAGGGCCGAGCAACAAATCTCCGAACCTTGGCAGGGCCAAGTAAAATATTTCTCCGAACCTCGGCAGGGCCGAGCAACAAATCTCCGAACCTTGGCAGGGCCAAGTAAAATATTTCTCCGAACCTCGGCAGGGCCGAGCAACAAATCTCCGAACCTTGGCAGGGCCAAGTAAAATATTTCTCCGAACCTCGGCAGGGCCGAGCAACAAATCTCCGAACCTTGGCAGGGCCAAGTAAAATTTCTCCGAACCTCGGCAGGGCCGAGCAACAAATCTCCGAACCTTGGCAGGGCCAAGTAAAATATTTCTCCAACCTCGGCAGGGCCGAGCAACAAATCTCCGAACCTTGGCAGGGCAAGTAAAATATTTCTCCGAACCTCGGCAGGGCCGAGCAACAAATCTCCGAACCTTGGCAGGGCCAAGTAAAATATCTCTCCGAACCTCGGCAGGGCCGAGTGATGAATCCCCCGAGCCATGGCAAGGCCAGGTAAAAATCATTCGGGCTAAAACCCCAGCAAAAAAGTCTAAACCTACGAGCCTCGACCAAAGCCGAGCGGCCCCCAAATAGTCCCCGAAGGACTTCGCCAGGTTTAAAAACGAGCGCGTTGAATAAAAAACCGTCGACGCGCGAAAAGAAGCCACCATTGGCAAACCCATTCTCGAGGCCATTGAGCCCCACGTAGTCGGCCAAAGGCCCCAGGGGAGTTAGACGATTTCCCTTTCTGCCACTGGAAATCTTTCGGGTAACGCCCCTATAACTCGTCGTTCAAAGAACTACATCAGCGCGCAAAAAACGACGGGGCCGCGCCAACCCCTGATTCATTACACGAGTGAAGCCATAAACTCTTAAGGAGAGGGACTTCAAAAAAGTGGAACCCAACTTTCATTCATAAAAAGGAGAGCTACAAAGACTGCAAAGCAAAAAGCAAAAAAAAGAACGGGCAGAGGCCCTGGAGTCAGTCACCCCCAGAGGCCAGTAACTCCTCCAGGCGTCCCGTCAGGTCAGCCACCTGCTGACGAAGAGACATAATTTCCTCCCTCTGCCAGCCTATCAACCGGCGTGAGGCCTCCGCCTCCCTGACGAAACGTCCAAGAATTCTTCGGCAGTCCTCGCAAGCCGCTCATTGCTCGCGAAGCCCGACGCGAGGCTCAGCCCGTCGACAGTTATGGAGGTGCACCTCCCCTCCGAACGCGGCAGGCTGCTAAGTGAGGAATGCGAGTCACTTGACGATCGCGCTGGAGAGGCCATTCCTTTTCGGAGCTCAAACCGAGAGATGGCCGAAACCAATCCCCCTCGGTCATTTATACCCGCAGGAAGGTATCCCGATCGGCCGCGCCGCAAACGCCGACCCATGAGAGTTTGCCATGTGTCACCATTCTAATGCGTGAGGAATCCAAAGAGTCGCGCCCTATCCCGAGTAAGATCGATAAGCGCGAGCAGATTGTTCGGGGGTTCCCCAGGCGAACATTTTTTGATCTATCGCCCCACACATTAAACGCATTCGACGCTTCCCCAGGCTGCTTAATACGCCCCTCTTTCTCGAAAAACGTGGGAGTCGCTCGGCCGGTAACTTGCCCCTCGGGAGAAGTGGCCATACCAATAAAAGCATGACAATATACCGTCCGTTCCGCTCGGGCGCCCCCTTTATCAAGCGCCACGTGGACCTAACGCCGTGGCCTGCAACGGCGGCTGAATCGCTCCCTCCGAGCCACAATAATCTCCGAACCTCGGCAGGGCTGAGCTACCAACTCTCCGAACCTTGGCAGGCCAAGTAAAATGTTCTCCGAACCTCGGCAGGGCCGAGCTACCAATTCTCGAACCTTGGCAGGGCCAAGTAAAATGTTCTCCGAACCTCGGCAGGGCGAGCCACAAAATACTCCAAACCTCGGCAGGACCGAGCTACGAAATTCTTCGAACCTTGGCAGGGCCAAGTAAAATGTTCCCCGAAACTCGACTATCCAGAGTGACTGGTTCCTTGAACCATGACGAAAAGGGTGCGGATTCCCTGAGCTTCGGCCAAGGCCGACCTACGATAAATCGGGCTCTAGAAAAAAAAGCAAAGCGCAAAAACACCAAGTTTCCGACCAGAGCAAGGGGCGTGTTTCCCCGAATGATCTACGAATCGCCGAATACGAACCTCGATTAGTTCGGGTGGCGTGATCCTCGTCTAAGGACGAACGGAACACTTTGTACCCCACAAACAACAATGGCTACAAGTTCGGCACAAGAAAAGATAGAGATCAAAAAAGAACATAACTCTCTTTATTGCCGATCAAGATCAGTTACAAATGCCTCACGGGCGTTACAAAGCATTGAAATGCATAAAATAAAGACAAATGCAAACCCGAGCAACTGCTCCAAAGCAGACCTAGGCGACTGCGATGTTCCGACGGCCGGATCGACAAATCAGGCAAACCACGAAATCAGTCCGCCTGGGCGGATGAATTAAAAGATCCAAAAGGAGGCATGGCCCGCGGATGCTGATTCTGAGGATCCGAACGATCCGGCCTGTTCCCCTAGGAGGGGGTGCTGGATCGCGGTCGTCGCCAGCCGAGGCAACCGGGGACCACCCGACCCCGGTTGCTCCCATATTCTCCCTCCCGTGGCAAGGATTCCCCTCAGAGAAGGGACGGAAACCCAAGCCAGCGAAAAAGGGAGAGTCTGTGCGTGCTACGGGGGTGTCGATACGCTTCCTACCATAAGCCCCCCGTAACCGGCCGCAAAGGTCACACGGAAGAGTTATATGTGCGCTCCCCGTGTGATCTCTGCGCCCCCCATGTGCGCTCTCCATGTGATCTCCGGGACTCATCCCCTAAGGGCGAGCCATTCTTCAGCAGCTCCCCGGTCGCCCCAGCTGTCCGGCGGCAAGGAGCCCATGAGAGGAAAGCTTGGTCCTCCCACTCGCAGCAACAAGAAACGAGCATAACGGAAACTCTAATGGAAAATACACTTTGGGATAGCCAAACATGACCCCTTTCTCCCCTTTTTATAGGCAGGAAAGACTCGGGATGAGCTATCAGAGCTGAGAGTCCCGAGATTCAAACACCTGTCCCACGCCTCCACATGGCCCCTCAGGATGAACGCAGCACCCACTGCGCGCCAAGCCCACCGCCTTAGTTGTGACGTGTACGGAGATCCCTTCCTGATCCCGAATCACGGTCATTAAATGCAGGAAATCGTCCGCTGACGCTTCGAAAACCGGCGGGCTCAGAAAATCGTCCTTTGAAAAAGTACTGTCCAATAGTGGACGGTTGCGTGCGCGTCGCGACGAGGTAGCCTGCATGGGAAAAGAGCACCTTCCGGAAAGCTCTGATGCAGCTTTATGCCCCCCACTGTGCCGTATCACCGCTTCTAGTAAAGTAAAAACCGAATTGCCTGCGGGACAGCAGGCGCTGGCAGGATGGCAGGAAGCGCGAAGACCATTTTATCTGTCGGCCCAGCCGACCTATTTTGTCTGTCGGCCCCAGCCGACCTATTTTATCCGTCGGCCCCAGCCGACCTATTTTATCTGTCGGCCCAGCCGACCTATTTCGCCTGTCGGCCCAGCCGACCTATTTTATCTGTCGGCCCCAGCCGACCTATTTCGCCTGTCGGCCCCAGCCGACCTATTTTGGCCGTCGGCCCCAGCCGACCCATTTCGTCCGTCGGACCAAGCCGACCGGATTTGCCTATCGGCTTTAGCCGGTACGTTTTCCTTCAGTTTCGAGATAAGGATGACCTAAGAGCCTCAGGGGGACCATAGGTCGTTCACAACCGAAGCTAAACGACAGCGAAATCACGCAAGAAAGACACTTAAATTGAAACAGGAAATTCTTTCACTGTAAAATGTCAAATGTCTAAAGAACGAAGATACAGAGCTTAAGAACCAGGAGCCTGCATCAGCTTTAGGAGGGCCCTCAGTTACATCTGCGGAAGTGACTAGGCTCGCCCTTCTCCAATACTTTCGCCCCCTCGGCGGCAACTTGCGACCGTCCCTCAGAAACTGCAGCTTCGCTGGGACCAGGGGCGGCGCCAAGTTCGGCGTCAGAAACATCGTATTCATCTTCATCTTCTTCTTCTCGGACTCGCCATCTTCGGAATCTTCGACGCTCAGGAAAGAAAGGTCCCATTCCGGGTGCTCGCTGAGAATCCTCTGTTTGCACTCTTCCATCCCATGATGGAAGGCGTCAACGCTGATAGCGTCTTGCCTCCCCTGAGTATGGCGTGCTGCATTGGCCTCCGCGTCTGCTTCTCAGCCTCGATCACCTGGGCCTTCAGGATGCGTTTTGCTCCTCGAGCTCGCTAGCCCGCGTCTCGAGCTCCGAGCTCCTGCTGCGAGCGGACGCGAGCTCACTTTGAAGAGCCCGAACCTCCGACCCATCTCGCCATCTGAAAAATCCAAAATCAATCGGCACCGAGAACCCAGTAGAAAAACAAAAAGGGGAAAATAAGAGCGTACCTCCCCTCTCGCTGGCCAACCTTTGGCCAGCTCCTCTGCCTCGCTCCTGGCTCTCGTCCTGTCAGCCCGACCAGCTCAACCCTCTCTTGCAGGGCTGATCTTCGCTGTCGGCTTCATATCCCCCGGGCTTGGGATAACTCGCCGCTCACTCGAGCTATCGTTCCCTGGTGCCACCTAGCACCCTCCTTCAAATGGGCAATTTCGCATCGCGGCGTTTCATTTCTCCTCCACTTCGCCGAGCATCTCGCCAAACGCCTTCTTTCATCGTCGGCCTCTCTCCCCACCGGCTCATACTCTCGCCGTGTTCCCGCCGCATCGCCGCCACCTCCGCGGAGTGTTTTGACTCAATTCTGGCCAACTCCAAGCACGCATTGTCGTTCTTCGCCAGGAGTTCCTGTAACTCCTCCACCCTGCGCTTCTGCTTGGACACCTCGCCAGCGACCTGGTGTGCCGCCCTTGCCCCCTTCAAGTTCCTATCCATCGTGTCCATGAGCTCTTCAAACTGCTCAGACACCTTCAGCCGCGACTGGAGCTCGACATTCTCCCTCCGGCCTGGACACTGGCCCCCGTCGCCAAACTCAAGCGCCAGCAAATCGCCCGGGAAAGCAAAACACTCTGCAAAAGCAAAAATTGAATAAGCCCACGTGGGATCAATCGGAAACATCTGTCGCACAAGAAAAATACTCACCCGCGAGGCATAGGCCCGGGTCATCCTCATCAAGTTGTGTTATCAATGTCGGGAAGGAGATGGATACTCTCTGCCACCTTGCTGCCCGAACGCAGCATCGACCAACCCCAGGTCGGCAAACTTGTCCGCCGAGGATCCGCGCCCGGATACAAGGCCGACCTTATCATGGCGGAAACGCCTCTCAATACTAGCTCCGAACTGCTGGGTTGGACCAACCCCACCTGAGGGACCGGCCTGGGCGGCCCCGCTGAGAGGCCTTCAATCTCCCAGCCTCCTCCGTCAAGGCCCTGGCTTGGGTTTCTTCAGATAGCTCGGCCAGCCCAAGCGCCAGCCTCCCCAAAACCTTTTCGAAGAAGCCCCAATCGGGGCTCCCGCCTTGTGCGTCCCTCCTTCGACGCCTCTTCCTCCACCAGTCCGCCACCAGGCCCTCCGTCTGGCCTGTTCCACCACTTGCGTCTCCTCCGCAGGCTCCCCCGAAGCCTCAGTCTGACCTGCCTCACTGCTACCGACTCCCCTGCGGAGAGGCCGAGAGAAATTCCCCCTGAACCTCCTCGCAGCACCCCTCCTTCTCTCCCCGCCAGTTCCTCTTTCAAGGGGGACGCGGTCGGACGAGCCAGCGGAGCCTCATCCGAACTGTCTGATATCTCCAACACGAGAGGGTCGGAGGCCATAACCTCCCTCCCCGGGCCTCCTTCGCCCCCGCGCTTCTGCCATGACTGCCCCGGCATCCGGCGGCTCCTCGCGGAAGTATGAGCCCTTTTTCGGGCCGGCCGCTGTCCGCGCCGCTACCTTCCCCGGGCGCTTCCCTCTCTTCCTCTTGGAGAGGCTCGACAACGCCGACCTTGCGGCTGCCACATCAAAGCACACATACTCAGAATCAAGCACATTAATCGAAAAAGATACACGGCACGAAAGAGACTCACCTTGCGGGTCCAAGGGGCTGAGCCCGGCTGCGAAGAGGGCCCCCTCCGATAGCAGGTCATTAGCCGAAAACACCTGCCCATTGCGAAGGACGTCCAAGTCCTCTCCTCCTGCGCCGACAAGGCCGGATGCGTCTCCGCATCCCTTACAACTTCCCCCCATCTCCGAGGGAAGTCGGAACCGATGTTCCCCTCCGCAATCACAAATCGCTCTTCCACCCCTTGATGGAAGAGGGCTTATCCGCGATGACATTGAAGATCTCCGGGGCCCGATGTAGGCCACTCCGATTTCCTCCCGGGAATCAGGTGGTAGCAGGTGCGAAAAAGGGGGAGGGTGGCAACGATCCGAATCTGGTGACACATCGAGATGAACCCGATGATATTCCGCCAACTGTTGGAGCCACCATTGATGGGCTGATGTTGTAGTGGGTCATGATCTCCTTCACCAGGGGATGGAGAGGAAAACGAAGACCCGCCTTTAAACTATCCTCGTAGATGAAGACCCCAGACTCTAAATCTCGGTAACCCTATCTTCGGGTTCCGGCACCCGTAGGACGACATCCAAGGGCAAGCCATACCTCTGATGAATCCTCCCCAAATCCTCAGCAACGATTTCGGAGGCCACATCGTCAGGGCTCATCGCCATTGAAAGAGGTACCAAACGAAAAACGAGCGTCGAAGAAGATGAAAGACCAGAACCCTTTGAAAAGCAAGGCGAGAAGACGCCGCGCATGCACAATATGCATATATATATACAATGCGGCCGTCACTTCGCTTCTCCGCCAAGGAAGCCTCCCTAAAAAGGCGGGGCGTCCCATCCTAGGCGCCCGGAATCGCCTCGACAAACCCCGATCGATCGGGATTCGGGCGTGGCGCAATCTCAACCGTCGCTCGCGAGGAAGCCTTAGCCTCCGAAGGTAAGATGGCCCTGTCGCATTAATTAGGGCATCATTGCGCAAGCTGTTAACCAAGACGTCCCATCCAAGACGCGCCATTGAACTATACTCCCTACGCCCGAACCTACGCTTCGAACTAGGGAGTGGAGGGCATGTGTTGGGGGGTAAAATCGTCATTGCATTAATATCCGTGCGAGGCGGCTAAGGCTAACCTCCTCCCTTCTCCTCCGGGCTTCCCGTAGCTCGGCCCTTCCGGGCTTCCGTAGCTCGGCCTCCTCCGGGCTTCCGTAGCTCGGCCTCCTCCGGGCTTCCGTAGCTCGGCCTCCTCCGGGCTTCCGTAGCTCGGCCCCTTCCGGGCTTCCGTAGCTCGGCCTCCTCCGGGCTTCCGTAGCTCGGCCCCCTCCGGGCTTCCGTAGCTCGGCCCCTTCCGGGCTTCCGTAGCTCGGCCTCCTCCGGGCTTCCTTAGCTCGGCCCCTTCGAGCGATCCACAACTAACATCTACCTCCGCGGAACCTGACGCGGGAGAGCCCGAACCTACCTGAGCGGCATCCTGGACAAGGAATCATATCGGAACGTGGCCTAAAGCCTATCGTAACCGCCCCAGGCCTACTTGTTGAGAAATTATTGTAACATAATTACTCCAACTTATTGATTTTGATGATTTCCAAAAGACATTGCTTTACTTTCTAAAAGGCTATGACAATGTTAAGTTAACTAATGAAATATTCAATTTCAAATTGGAAACTATGAACTATTAAAAATATAATGAGTTTCTTGAATCAATTGAATATATGTTTCATTGAGCTATACTTATGAATTCAAATATGATTTTATATATCAATCTTTTAAAGATCAATGACTTAATGAGAATGCTTTGAAATTGAGCTTTACTGTTAAAACAACATTATCTAAGTCAAATTATATTTCAAGTTGGTTGGGATGATTTTCAAAGCAAATCAGAATGTTTTCTGATTTTTGTATCAGTCCCGAGCCGACTCGAGAGTTTCTGAGTCGACCCCTGAACTTTCGCGAGCCGACTCGCACAGTACCCGAGTCGACTCGACTCAGACGGCAGAAAGACTCATTTTGAGTGCCTCACGAGTCGACTCCCAGCTTTTCGCGAGTCGACCCCTGAAAGTCACGAGTCGACTCCCAGACTTTCGCGAGTCGACTCCTGGAGACCCATTTTTTGGTGTGTTCTGGATTCGATTGCTCGAGCCGACTCGCACTGTCCCGAGCCGACTCCCCGACTTCTGGGCGGAAATTTTTTTTAATGACACATCAGCTCCAACGGATATATTTTTGAATAACGGTTATTTCTCTTTGTTTCTAACGGCTATATTGTTTCAGAATCTATAAATAGAGGAGCCATTCAACAAAGAAAAAGAGAGAAGATATATATTGAGAATCATTCAGTAAGAAATTCAAAAGAGGGAAAAACAGAGTGTTATTAGAAAAATCTTTTAGCTCAAGTAGAGAGATTCAAAAGGAGTGAAATCCAAGTGAAAGATTCGTCTACTCCTTCTCATCATTCCACAAAAGCCAGAAGAAAATCCAAGTGCGTTCCAAAGGTCAAATCTACGGATTTTCAAAAGAGGGAAAAGATTCATCTCAACTCCAAAAGTCTTCAACGGTCAAGAATCTAGCTGAGGCGTGATTCAACACTTCTAGAGGAGTTGAAGAGAAGAAGGGAGAAAGCCCAAGCATCTACCATCGGCAAAATTATCAGGCTTTTCTAACCTTATATCATTTTGTACTTAATTTGTATATCTGCTCAAGGGGAGCACTTTATTGTTTAAAAACAATCTTTATTATTTGTTTGCTGATTCAATCTGTGGATTGAATTAGTGGAGGTTGGCATACCTCGTTGCAAGCCGGAGTGCTTGTGTTGGGTTAGTTGTGAGCCCTAGAAAAACAACTTGTAGGGTTTTGTGCTGGTAAGCCCGAGTTAAAACCAGCTGGGTTCGTTGTGCACCCGTGAAAACAACAAGTTTGAGTTGTGAGCTTGTAAAACAACTCGGCTGTAATCTAGAGAGATTATAGTGTGG
This sequence comes from Calamus simplicifolius, assembly GCA_900491605.1. Classification (NCBI taxonomy): domain Eukaryota; kingdom Viridiplantae; phylum Streptophyta; class Magnoliopsida; order Arecales; family Arecaceae; genus Calamus; species Calamus simplicifolius. The sequence continues at coordinate 8,481 of UESW01002946.1, read as the reverse complement.
ACCCAAGTGAGTCTTGGGAGTGGACGTAGGTGTTGGTTGCACCGAACCACTATAAAAATATCTTGTGTTTGCCGTGCCTAATTGTCTCTTCTCTATCTCTCATATACTTGTGTTTGTGCTTTGCTTATTAGTTAATCCTTCACTTGCACATCTCATTTTAAATTGCTTAAAAGTCTTAAATTTTTAAGAACCCAATTCACCCCCCCCCTTTTGGGTTGCCATCTGGGCCAACAATTGGTATCAGAGCTTAGTGCTCATTTAGAGTTTGATCTCACGATCAAGAGCTAAAGGTCATTATGGCAACACAAAGTGGTTCTAGTTTTGCTGAAGGTCATTCTACAAATAGACCTCCACTCTTTAATGGCTCAAACTATTCTTATTGGAAAGCTAGAATGAGGATATTCATTCAAGCTTCTGATTATGAGCTTTGGGGTGTTATATTAAATGGACCTAGTACACCCACACACCTTATTGATGGCACTATTGTTCCAAAGCCCGAAAGGGATTGGAATGATAATGATAGGAGAATGGCTCAACTTAATGCCAAAGCCATTAATATCTTATATTGTTCCTTAGATTCAAATGAATTCAACCGCATCTCTACTTGTAATTCCGCTAAAGAAATATGGGATAGGTTGGAAGTCACACATGAAGGAACAAACCAAGTAAAAGAATCAAAGATAAATATCTTGGTTCATAAATATGAATTGTTCACAATGGAACAAGCTGAAACCATCACATGCATGTTCACTAGATTCACCGATATAGTGAATGGTTTGAAAAGTTTAGGAAAAGTTTATACTAATGCTGATCTTGTTCGCAAAATACTCAGGTCATTGCCAAGATCGTGGGAGGCAAAAGTCACAGCAATCCAAGAAGCCAAAGACCTCAATGCACTACCCTTAGAGGAGCTTCTAGGATCTCTCATGACCCACGAATTGACAATGAGGCAGCATGTTGAGGAGGAAACAAAAAGAAGGAAAACTTTTGCCCTCAAGACTGCAGAATTGGAAGAGAGCAGCAGTGATGATAGTGATGAAGATAATGATGAAACTGCTCTCTTGGCCAAGAAGTTTAGAAGATTTTTGAGGAAAAAGAAACCCTTCCAAAAACATAAATTTGGAAACAAAATGGAAGGAGAAAAGGAAAAGAAAGATAAGGACAAGGACAAAGAGAAAGACCCCTTGATATGTTATGAGTGTAAGAAACCGGGGCATTATCGATATGATTGTCCACAATTGAAAAAGACCTTCAAGAAAAAGAAGAAGGCATATGTTGCAACATGGACTGACAGCAATGAATCTTCTTCCGAAGAAGAAGAACAAAAAGAGGTTGCAAATATTTGTTTCATGGCCAACGACGACGACAATGACGAGGTAAGTTCCGAGACCTCCGACAATGAGTTTACATTTGATGAAATGTTTGAAGCTTTTAATGAACTAATGATAGATTTTAAATTGTTGAAAAAGAAATTTAAATCTGTGAAAAATGATAATGTTAGTTTAGCTAAAAGTAAAAATGAATTAGCTTTAGAAGTTAAGAAATTGACTAATGAAAAAGAAGACCTTAAGAAAGAAAGAGATAATCTTAATCAAGAATTAGATTCATTAAAATCTGAAACTACAAACTTAACTAAAGACTTAAAAGATGAAATAGAAACTCTAGCTTTAGATAAAGAACAGCAAGCTAAAGAAATTGACTCTCTTAAGAAAGATGTTAAAAAATATAAGGACATTGTTGAGAAATTCACATTAAGTTCAACTAAACTTAACATGATCCTAGATAGTCAAAAAGCTGTTTTTGATAAAGCTGGGCTAGGATATAACACACTAAGAAAACAGAAATCACTAAAGAATATTTTTGTAAAAGCCAACCAAGGTAATATAACATGTTTTAAATGTAATGAAAAAGGTCACAAATCCTTTGAATGCAAAACATTAAAAACAACAAGCTAAAATTTAAAGCTAAGAAAATATGGGTTCCGAAAGGAACAATTTTTGTGTCTACTAACCATGAAGGACCCAAGAAAGCTTGGGTACCTAAACATAAAGTTTGATGATAATGCAGGAATGTCTTGTAGCCAAAAGATCAAACAAGAAGTGGTATCTTGATAGCGGCTGCTCAAGACATATGACGGGTGACAAAGAGGAATTCATCACCCTAGAAGCAAATGTAGGTGGAGTTGTGACATTTGGCGATAACGGTAAAGGTCAAATCTTGGGCCTTGGTAAAGTTCGCATAACTCCATCCATAACTATTGAAGATGTACTTTATGTTAATGGTTTGAAGCATAATCTAATTAGCATAAGTCAATTATGTGATAAAAACTTTAATGTTCATTTAAATCTTCTTTATGCACTGTAACTAATTCTATTGATGATAGCATTGTTTTTACTGGATATAGATTTGGCAATATACTTAGTTGATACAGACAAAACTTCTAAGAGTAGTCATTGCCTAATTTCTGATAATGCTAACATTAATGATATTAGTTGGTTGTGGCATCGTAGATTAGGTCATGCAAGCACACACCTTATTTCAAAATTAATTAAAATGGATTTAGTTAAAGATTTACCTAAATTAAAGTTTGAAGATAATAAAATATGTGATGCATGTCAACTTGGAAAACAAACTAGAAGTTCATTTAAATCTAAAAATATTGTTTCAACTTCTAGGGGACTAGAGCTACTTCACATGGACCTATTTGGACCAACTAGAACTACAAGTCTAGGAGGAAAGAAATATGGCCTAGTGATTGTAGATGATTACTCTAGATATACTTGGGTAATGTTTTTAGCTCACAAAGATGAGACTTTCTCGATGTTCCTGAAATTTTTCAAGAAAGTCACAAATGAGAAAAACACTACTATAGTATCTCTAAGAAGTGATCATGGAACAGAATTTGAAAACCACTTATTTGAAAATTTCTGCACTGAAAATGGAATTAATCATAACTTTTCAGCCCCTAGGACTCCACAACAAAACGGTGTAGTTGAAAGAAAGAACAGAACTTTAGAAGACATGGCCCGTACCATGCTATGTGAAAGCAACTTACCAAAGTATTTTTGGGCGGAAGCAATTAACACAGCATGTTACATCTTAAACAGAGCTTTAATAAGACCAATATTAAAGAAAACACCTTATGAATTATGGAATGAAAGAAAACCAACTATAAAATACTTTCATGCATTTGGATGTAAATGTTTCATTCATAATAATGGTAAAAACAACTTAGGAAAATTTGATGCTAAATCTGATGAAGGAATTTTTCTAGGTTATTCAACAACTAGTAAGGCATATAGAATCTTTAACAAGAGAACCCTAGTAGTTGAAGAATCCATTCATGTAGTTTTTAATGAATCTTTAGCAACTAGATCTGAAAAGATTGATGATGAGGAAGATACAAACCTAATTGAAAAAGATCTTGAAAAACTTAATATTGAAGTATCTTCTAATCATGAAATAGAAGCTAAAGATAATGATTCACATAACGATGATGTTAATAATGATCATAATGATGTAGATCTTCCAAGAGACTGGAAATATGCACATAGTCATCCCAAGGAATTGATTATAGGCGATCCATCTCAAGGAATAAGGACTAGATCATACATGAGAAATATTAGTAATCATCTTGCATTTGTTTCACAAATTGAACCTAAAACTATAGAAGAAGCTGAAAAAGATAATAATTGGATGTTAGCAATGCAAGAAGAACTGAATCAATTTACTAGAAATAATGTTTGGACCTTAGTTGAAAGACCTAAAAACCATTCAACTATAGGAACTAAATGGGTTTTTAGAAATAAGTTAGATGAAAATGGTATAGTAATTAGAAACAAAGCTAGACTGGTTGCTAAAGGATATAGTCAAGAAGAAGGTATTGATTTTGATGAAACCTTTGCACCTGTAGCTAGACTAGAAGCCATTAGACTTTTACTTGCATTTGCATGTCATATGAACATTAACTATTTCAAATGGATGTAAAAAGCGCATTTTTAAATGGACTTATTAATGAAGAAGTCTATGTAGAACAACCACCAGGTTTTGAAGATCATGAATTTTCAAATCATGTTTTTAAATTGCACAAAGCTTTATATGGTTTGAAACAAGCACCTAGAGCTTGGTATGATAGGTTAAGCAAATTTCTAATAGAAAATGATTTTACTAGAGGAAATGTTGATAAAACCTTGTTTTTAAAAAGAAAAAGTAAAGATTTACTAGTAGTACAAATATACGTAGATGACATTATCTTTGGTGCTACTAACGAATCTCTCTGTCAAGAATTTGCAAAGTTAATGCAGGGAGAATTCGAGATGAGCATGATGGGAGAACTCAACTTCTTCCTTGGACTCCAAATCAAACAATGCAAGGAGGGAATTTTTATCAACCAAACCAAGTACACAAGAGACTACTCAAAAAGTTTGGTATGGAAACAATGAAACCCCTTGGAACACCAATGAGTCCTTCATGCAAGCTAGACAAAGACGAAGAAGGTAAGAAGATTGATCAGAAGTACTATCGAGGTATTATCGGATCCCTTCTCTATTTAACAGCAAGTAGACCTGATATAATGTTTGCAGTATGTTTATGTGCTAGATTTCAAGCTGAACCTAAAGAATCACACTTAATAGCTGTTAAAAGAATCTTAAGATATCTAAATGGCACAAAAGATGTAGGTTTATGGTATTCTAGAGACTCAACATTAAACCTAATTGCATATTCAGATTCTGATTATGCCGGATGTAAAATTGATAGAAAAAGCACAAGTGGTGCATGCCATTTCTTAGGAAGTAACTTAATCACATGGTTTAGCAAAAAGCAAAATTCAGTTGCATTATCTACTACTGAAGCTGAATATGTTGCAGCTGGAAGTTGCTGTGCGCAAATCCTATGGATTAAGCGACAACTTGAAGATTATGGTATCAAACCTAATAAGACACCCATAAAATGTGATAATACTAGTGCAATCAATTTAACAAAAATCCAATTCAACACTCAAGAACAAAACACATAGAAATTAGATATCATTTTATAAGAGAACATGTAGCTAATGATGAAATTTGTTTAGATTATGTAAACACTGAAGAACAATTAGCTGACATCTTAACAAAACCCCTAAGTGAAGAAAGGTTTGAATATCTAAGAGGAGAATTAGGAATTTGTAATCCTTTTGAGTAAACTTTGAAATCTTAAGGAAATATATCTAGAATTCCTTTAAATCCTCAAATCTTAAGGACATCTCATCTAGAACTCTTATCTGATTGATTGACTCATATCCAATGATTATTTATCAATTTTTATGATCATTTTCCGGACATATTTCAGAAATTTCATGTTTTTTGTCTGAAATAGTCTCGGAGCCGACTCGACGCGTATCGGAGTCGACTCCCGGTTTCATTTGAAACTCTCGAGTCGACCCCCCTCTGTCGCGAGTCGACTCCATGTCGGGACGGACTTTCTGTGTCTGTGCCGAGTCGACTCTTGAGTTTGCGCGAGCCGACTCGAGGTGGTCCCAAATTGATTTTTCTAGGGCAGAGTCGACTCGACGCTCATTCTATTCGTCCCCTAATCAAAATACGCTCTCCACACTCTCTCCAAACCCTCCAAAACTCCTAGAATCCCTCTATCACCTCCAATCATCAAATGGCTCCTAAGACTAGAGGATCTAGTGTCGTGGCGGGTGGCACCAAGAGGAAGCGCTCCGTGAAGCAAACGGTCAAGCGTCCGGCGCGTGATCCTTCGCCAAGCTCGGATTCCACCGAATCTGCTTCTCCTCCAGCTGCTGCTCCTTCTGCCACGTCCTCCCAGGTAGACCGATTAGCAGATAAAATCATCACCACTGGTAGGAAGATGGATTTTGATTATTTGAGAATGAGGGCTTTCTTTTTGGAAGACAGTTAATTGAGATGGGATGGGAGAAAGTTTGCTCTCTTGAATGCCCGACTTATCCCTCATTAGTTAAAGAATTTTACAAAAATTTGTCTAGAGGAGACCATGGCTTATTAGCAATGTGAGAGGGGTAAGAATTTCTGTAACTCCCGAGATCTTGGCTAGATTATTGCAATTACCTTTGTCTGGCACCTCAACCTTCTCTTCTGATGACCGCGCCCCAGCATTATCCAGATTATTGAACAGGGAGGTGGTTGGATTGAAGAGATTCTTGCTAATCAGCTATCCTTAGAGTTGAGATTGCTTCACAATATATGCTGTAGGATTCTATTTCCTAAAACGGGTAGATTTGATTATGTTTCCGAAAGAGATGTTTTTGTTATGGACGCCATTGTGACTGGCAAGCCAATCAATCTTCCAAGCATGATGTTGTGGTATATAGCAGATTGTGCAGGGAAAAGGAAATCCAGTCTGCCATATGGGATGGTTCTTACTTTGATTTTTCGAAGCCAGGGTGTGGTGATCTCAGATAATGAACCAATGAAAAACTTAAGACACACTGATTTCTATAGTCTGGCAACTATTCATAGGATGGGGTTTGTCAAAAAGGATGGGAAGTGGGAAAGAAAGGAGTGACAGAGGAAAGAGCAATAGACACTGAGGCTGCAGGACCATCTGTCAGACATCCTCGCCTGCACCACCGAGCCCTTGATTTCTACCTCTGCTCCAGCCCCTGTTCCATCAATTGTTCAGACTTCATCTTCTGCTAGCTTCTCAGATCAACAAATCTTGCAACTCAAGCCTACTTGAAGATCAATCTGACAAGCTTAAAACTGAATTTGAGAATAAGTTTATGCATCTGAGAGAGACACTTTATTCTCTGATGATCGTATTTCAAAGATTGAATCCACTATCGGATCTTCATCGGAATCCTTAAGTAGTGATCTCAAGAATATTTTGAAGAACTTAAGGATATATGTGGAGATAGTGAGACTTATTCCAAGAGCAACGCAGAGCTTCAAGATAAAATCAAGAGTGCGTGCACATTTGTGGATGAAAAGCTCAAGGACTATGTAAAAATTCAATCTGAAGGAATGAAAAACATTGTTGATCATCTAACTAGAATAGTAAGAACTCATTTTGAGTTACTAGAGTTCTTGTACTGAAGTTTTTATGCTTTCTTTATGAAATCATGTATTGAACATTTTGATGTACTAGACTTTTTGAATGAAATGAATTCTCTATTTCCTTATGTCAATGAAATTTGAATGAATGTTTATCAATCTTTTTGTTGATAACAAAAAGGGGGAATTTTATAGTTTTATGATTGTCTATGATTGTGATAAACAATGGGTTAGTTAATTAAGTTTCATAGGGGGAGCTACCTCATTGAGGGGGAGCCTAAACTTAACTATGAAAACAAAGTTAATTCACTAATCAATCATGAACAAACTCAATATTTTTGTCATCATCAAAAAGGGGGAGATTGTTGAGAAATTATTGTAACATAATACTCCAACTTATTGATTTTGATTTCCAAAAGACATGCTTTACTTTTAAAAGGCTATGACAATGTTAAGTTAACTAATGAAATATTCAATTTCAAATTGGAAACTATGAACTATTAAAAATATAATGAGTTTCTTGAATCAATTGAATATATGTTTCATTGAGCTATACTTATGAATTCAAATATGATTTTATATATCAATCTTTTAAAGATCAATGACTTAATGAGAATGCTTTGAAATTGAGCTTTACTGTTAAAACAACATTATCTAAGTCAAATTTATATTTCAAAGTTGGTTTGGGATGATTTTCAAAGCAAATCAGAATGTTTCTGATTTTTGTATCAGTCCCGAGCCGACTCGAGAGTTTCCGAGTCGACCCTGAACTTTCGCGAGCCGACTCGCACAGTACCCGAGTCGACTCGACTCAGACGGCAGAAAGACTCATTTTTGAGTGCCTCACGAGTCGACTCCCAGCTTTTCGCGAGTCGACCCCTGAAAGTCACGAGTCGACTCCCAGACTTTCGCGAGTCGACTCCTGGAGCCCATTTTTTTGGTGTTCTGGATTCGATTGCTCGAGCCGACTCGCACTGTCCCGAGCCGACTCCCCGACTTCTGGGCGGAAATTTTTTTTAATGACATCAGCTCCAACGGATATATTTTTGAATAACGGTTATTTCTCTTTGTTTCTAACGGCTATATTGTTTCAGAATCTATAAATAGAGGAGCCATTCAACAAAGAAAGAGAGAGAAGATATATTGAGAATCATTCAGTAAGAAATTCAAAAGAGGGAAAAACAGAGTGTTATTAGAAAAAATCTTTTAGCTCAAAGTAGAGAGATTCAAAAGGAGTGAAATCCAAGTGAAAGATTCGTCTACTCCTTCTCATCATTCCACAAAGCCAGAAGAAAATCCAAGTGCGTTCCAAAGGTCAAATCTGCGGATTTCAAAAGAGGGAAAAGATTCATCTCAACTCCAAAAGTCTTCAACGGTCAAGAATCTAGCTGAGGCGTGATTCAACACTTCTAGAGGAGTTGAAGAAGAAGGGAGAAAGCCCAAGCATCTACCATCGGCAAAATTA
>UESW01002945.1:125683-142050 GCA_900491605.1 Calamus simplicifolius | reverse complement strand
TACTCCGACATGCTTCATCATTGGATGTCATCGGGTCAGCATCCTGCGCACGTGCCAGAGGGTATTTGGCACGAGTGGCAGTAGGCATGGCAGTCCGATGGCTGGCGCAGGAGGTCCGCATCAGCCAGCACGAACCGCCGATCTGAGAAGGGCGGTCCTAGCACGGGTCTCTCTCGCCATACTTCGGGCTCCATTTCGATTCAGGAGCACAGACGGCGTATGGTAAGAAAACATAAATATTTTTAATTACTATTTTAGTTATTTATAAATATTTGTATTAATATCATTTTTTTATTGTTATAGTCCGAGCAGGAGGGCGGAGATCCTGGTGAGTTTGTCTATTCAGAGCGACACACACCAGGAGGGATGGCTCCTGGGTCGACACGCGATCACGGGAGGTTGCGGTAAGAAATTAGATTTATGTAGTATCTGTTTAATTTCTAAAATTTTATTTGAGAATTTATTAACTCATTTATTGTTGATTTCATAATTAAAGACACGAGTCGAGGAGCTTCGCTCCTAGGCATCGCAGGTCGACTCTACTGATGGGGAGACGCCCGTCGAACTCTCAGCGGAGGAGAGTCGGCGTGTATTTTTAGAGGCTGTTGGTGCCCAGCCACGAGACCGCAGGGTCTATGGTCTGGGCACTAGAGCTTCTACATATTTTCCCCATCAGGCCTTCAGCTCTCGAGTTTCTGGTGATATTCCTCCCGAGCATTTAGATGACCTTCAGAGATCTATTGCAGAGGAGGTTCGGCAGGAGGTCGAACAGGATTTCGAGGATCGTATGCGAGGCCGGGATTAAGAGATTGCAGACATGCGAGATGAGATGCATTTTTGCGGGATATGGTTAGCCGCTTGTCACAGAGTCTCCAGCCTCCATAGCCTCCACGTGATCGCTCAGATTATTGATGTATTTTTTTTTCTTTTTTTATGTTGTACATGAAAACTTTGAAATTTTAATATATGAATTATTTTTAGAAATTGATTATTGTTTGGATCAATATGAATGAAGAATGTTTCTATCAATATTTCAATTTAACGAAATTGTATTAACCATTTTAATTTTTAATTTTTTTTATTTTTTTAAAAAATTTAATTTGTGACGCATTAGCGACTGAAATTGCATCGCTAATATTTTCAAAATATATTATTAAATATTACGACGCAATGACCTGACATCGCAATAATTAAAAAAAAATAATAGCGATGCATTAGCGACTCAAATTGCATCGCTATTATATCTAAATATTTTTAATAAATATTGCAATGCAATGACCTTGCGTCACAATATTTAAAAAAAAAATTATTTACGATGCTTTAGCGACTCAAATTGCGTCGCTATTATATCAAAATATTATTATTAAATAATATGACGCAACCAGATGCATCGTAATATTGTGATGCAATTGAGTGCGTCACAATATTTAATAATAATTTTAAATATTATAAATTAATTTTTAGTTTAGCGATGCATTTGGATGCATCGCAATATTACGACGCAATGTTGCATCGCAGAGAGTCACAATATTGCGATGTAATTGCGACAAATGGATATTGCGATGGACATCTGAGCGATGTCGTCATTGCGTCGCTATTGCATCGCAATAGCATGTTTAGCGACACAATTGCGACGCATTTGGGCATTGCAATAATTAATTTTTCTTGTAGTGTCATTTATGTTTTTCGATTTAACCCTTTTAAAAATAAAATCAATTTTATTTCATGCTTTAAAATTTGACACAGATTCAGATAGCATTAAAAAAAGTAAAATAATTTATTCTTAAAAGTGATAAATCATTATGGAAATAAGTATTAAATTATTTTACTTTTTTCTTTTTATACGTGCTTTTGCCTATTCATTTTTACAAGTTAATTTACATAAGAAAAAGTTAGTATTTTGTAATATTATTTGTATACCTAGTTGATTTGCTAGCACTTAGATATAGTTTAAATTATTAATTAATAGAGTAAGATAAATTCAAATTAAGACTTTTAAAATCGGTTAAAAGTAGAAATTTAAAGGTTCATACAAAAAGTTGCCTGACTTGATTAATGGAAACGAAATGTCTATGATAAAGGTGTAAATGAAGTAAGTTGGTACCTTTAAAATATTTAAATAAAAAATAAAGGAGGAAAAGAGTTTTTGTTGGTTGGTAGTGTTGTCATGCTACGTGAAATGTCAGAGTTTGATTCCATTATAAAGCTCACCACGTGATGCTACTATTTGGTGATTTATTGGGAGAGGGAGGGCTGCTTGCATTGGTACAAGATGTGATTTTTCAGATAATGGCGACAAGATATGTGAATCATACAAATGATAGTAGAAGTGACTATTTAGCGTTTGAGCACTGCTACTTCCATTGAGAATGTGTATAGAATTGAAGAATAAATGCTGAATGCATGTTTCTCAACCATAGAAGAAAATGAAATTTTAATCAATGGAAATTAAGTATAAAATTTCTCAACCATGGGTCATTTTGGAAGAGATTCAAACCAACGCTTGAGCTTGCTATGCTAATGGTAGAGAATGTCTTGCTGCATCGGGGGCAGTGCAGCTTGCCATACGTGCATATACACGACACAAGCCAATCATCGAGCACGGTGCAGCACAGGCGATACATCAAGACTTCATGGTGGTAAGACACAATACAATTCATGGATAGTTCGTTTGTACTTGAGTGATGAACAAGTAAGTAGAGCCAATCTTTGGAATCTCGCTTACATGAGACACAACAGCGGATGTGAGGATCAATTTCTAACAGGATAATTATATCAGAAAGAAACAAATGAACTTATTTAAAATTTTCATTTGAATATATATAATGACTTCATAGAAAACTTTAATTCGCTTGATGGATATGAAAAAAAAATGTTAAGATGATAGTATGTATGGCAACTCAAATACATTTTTAATGGTAGATAAGGATAATTTGATGAACTATCCTAATTGGCTTGGTAGATAAGAAAAAAATTTTAAGATGGTGCTATAAAGCATTGAGATGGTAGCAGTAAAAGCTAAAAAATGATGATGGGAGATTATATACAGAATAGCACATTTTCAATTTAGATCAAATGCATTGGATATAAGCAATCCTAATATAGAATAACTAATAATAATGAAAAGAAAAGAAAGAAAAAAATGCATATTAAGAACAATACTAAGCCAAAAGCTTATTAGGATTAAAAACTAATCTTTGCCATTGAAATATAAAATTTGTTAAAATAAACTAATTTTTACTATTAAAGAACAAGATTGTTAGAATTAAAAATTAATTCTAATTTTAAGAAAATTTATATTAACTTGAAACATAATTCATGTAAATATAGAAGGTGGGATAAGGCAAATAACATGAGTGTTTTATTCATTTTTCAATCGTCCATTAGTCTTAACATCTTATGCCCATCTCAGCATTTTTGTACATTCATCATGTTAAAATATTCCTTGGTGGGCCGTGCCAGGCATGATCCAACCATGCCGGATCGAGCATGGCCCATGAGCGGCACGACGAGTCTGAGCCATGCCGTATCAGACATGATCCAGTGTCCACCTTTAGCAATGGCATGCCCAGCATCCTTTCATACCAGTGCCATCCGATGGGCCAAGCAGTCAACGTTAAGTAGTAATTGCGAGTGTCAGACTGATGGCAATCGATTTGAAAGCAGCAGCTTGCTTCTCTCCTTGTCCTTTTAGGTTAGCCATTTGAAAGCATCAGCTTGCTTACTTTCTTGTCCTTTCACGTCAACCATTTGAAAGCAGCAGCTTGCTTCCCTTACTTATCTTTTTTTTTTGTCGACGCATTTTCTTGATGGCGATATGATGGCCCAGGCACGAATGGATTGAAATTCGGGATTGAATTGAGCTAGATGCTTTTTATAATACCAAGTCTATTTGAGATTTTAATTAATTTATTAACAAATTAAATTTATATAATTTTAAAAATTTGAGCATAAATGTATTGATAGTAAATAAATTTAAGTTATAACTTATTGTGAATTTAAACATTGTGAATCTAAACATGGGCGTGGTGAGTGGGGACCAGCTCTGGATCATTTCACATGGTCGTTGCCTCTCGGGCCCTTAACAGCGTGAGAGATGGTGGTGGCACGATGGGATCGTCCAGCGCCAACGACGGTGCTCCACATGTTCCTTTTGATCGTTGATGCTGTGCCTAGCGAGTATATTGAAGCCTCGGTGCCAAATTCAAGCTTTCGTAGATGCAGCTGCTAAGCATGCTAAAGTCCCAATCTGAAACTGGGCAATCGGCAACTATTTCTCTTTGATTTTATGGTTGTTTCTCGGTCGTGGTTTTTGACCAGCGTCCAATCCACCCGGCGGTGAGTCACTGGTGCAAACATTACGAGCATGGTCAACAAACGAACCCAAAGAAGGGGGCCGGACCAAATAACATCTTAAAAGGAAGAGTTGCCGCGTTGGGGGGAATGGCCTTTCTCTGTACATGTTGTTATATGACCTTCAGCACTGCAAGTCCATTAAATTCTTTTATCTACCGTGCTAAGGTATTCAATTTGAGAGTGGTAAAATTAAACTTGATGTCTAGTTCGTAATTTTCCCCGTAAAGATCCTCCAATCATTTTAACTGACCCATGATAATGGAAAGGTACACAAGAAATTGAAACATAAGAAGATTGAAAGTTTTTTAGACGAAGATGGGGATGACCAAATATGTTGGGTCAAATAATGACCTGACCCATTCGTAGCTATATTAGACCCATCTTCATCTGCATTGGAAGAGCTATAGGTTGTAGCAGATTCAAAAATATAGGACTCAATCTAAAATTTGGATCCGATCCTAGTTTTATGTTTGTTAACCAAAGCTAGCCTAACACGGCCCATAAATCCTCTAGAACTACATTGGCTTAACCAAAAAAAAGCCTAACCTGGCCTCAACTTGATCCATCCAAACATTAAAAAACTAAACCACATAAATTTTCTTATCATTCACTCTAAATAATTTTTTAATTCATTGAATAAACTCTTAGTTAAAACAAATTTTTTTCCATATCAACAACTGCATCCTTCATCTATTTTTGCTTAACTATACCCAAATATTTAGATTTTTAGTGGATCTTTAACTGCAATACCTTAGTGTCTATTAATATATATTTTAAAAGTTATAGTTTTATCAACTTACGATTAATTACTTGAATGAAATTAAAAATGTTGAATGAAAATTTGAATTTAAGTTGCTTTAAGGCATTCATGCTGCTCTATAATGATCTACAGTATATGTCCGACATGTCCAAAAAAAATAATATTCCTGCAAGAGCTAGAAGACAAACGTGCTTTAAGGCATTCATGCTGCTCTATAATGAACTGCGACGTGAGAGATGTTGACTGGAACGTGAATTGGAATTAACGTAAAGGCATATTTTCTTAACATTTATATAAAAATTAACGTAAAGGCACATTTTTGTATAAATTAATCTTTCCATAATTTTTATTGATTTTAAGATTAACTAGGATCATAAAGAGATAAAAATATCCTTATTTCATTATAATATATCCATTGGAGAATCAAATACGAAGGGCCACGTGTTAAGAGATTAATAATTTTGAGGATGAGGAAATAAAAATATCTAAAGATTTTATTTTTACATTTAGGTAATCTAGCATATGTGCAAATAATAATTATAAAATTTCAGAAATTAAAATATAAATATAAAAAATATATTTAATGTGTAAATATGGGAGAAAATATCAGAAGTAATCTTCAAATAGATCTTTTCCTGATTACTTGGCGGCTTCTGCATTAAAAATAAAAGAAAAAATTCCTTGACTATTCGCCAAATATACGGGCAAGCGGACCACCGCCTATCGTTAAGCCATTCTTTTCCCCCCACCATGGGCCCCTACTCTTTGGAAGGTGGAAACCAAAAAGCTTCTGAGACCCTTCAAAAATTATGTGGCAACACACATGGTAAACAGATAGTTAAATCAATTTTTATCCATTGCAAAGAGAAGATGCAACTCGAATTGAGCGCGGGTGAAGTTGAAAGAGGACTGGCTGGGTCTGCACCAAAATAGAGTGAAGCGACATTTCAATTTTTATTGTGATGAAGTAACACTGGCCCTTTTCTTTTCCCCCCACCATTGGCCCCTACTCTTTGGAAGGTGGAAATCAAAAAGCTTCTGAAATGGGAAATTCTATTTGGCCCACCGTTTTTACTCAGCAGCCCCCTCAATTTTTTTTACTCAATAGCCCCCCAAAATTACTCAGTAGCCCCCCTAAATTAAAAAAATACCTAAACTACCCCTTCCCCTTTTACACTCTCTGCCCCTCGCTCCACATTTGGCCGAGTCTCTGTTCAGCCCTGGTTGGCCGAACAGAGAGTCTCTGTTCGGCCAAGCATGCCGAACAAAATTAGTTCTGTTTGGCCGTGTGTTGCCGAACAGAAGGAATCTGTTGGCCCACCAGGGCCGAACATGTTGACTCAGTTGGCCCTGTGTTGCCGAACAGATTTGACCTGTTCGGTCACACAGGGCCGAACAACTCACGAATGGGAAAAAAAAATTCGACGACGGGGATATAAACCAATCTTTGCGACCATTGAACCTTCCAAAATTGCTAGTTGCTTGTCCATTGCTCGATTATAGGTTGAAATCTCTTCAACCAAGCTTCAAATGGTCGGATCCGAGGGTGTTTTGATACGGAGTGAGGGAGGAGGGGGAGGGGCAGCGGAGGGGGGCTGTTTTGACCTGGGGTATTTTGGTCCAAATTTTTTAGGGACAAATATGTCCCTTTTTTAAGTGGGGGGGGGGCTATTGAGGAAAAAGGGCCAAATAGAATTCTGAAACCCTTCAAAAAGCCAGTCTGTCTGCTTCCTATATACTCGCTCTCACCCCCTATAGCACAGTGCGTTGGAAGATGGCACAACAGGTGCCATGTTTTACCGTCCTTTTCTCGGTAGCGATTTTACATCATATCATAATAAATCAAGAGAGTAGTGGAGACGCATCACATGCTGCCCCGCTCCAAGTCCAAGGTGTGATGATTAAACTAAATCTACCTTCCTTTGCCCCTGAAAAATCAGATACGATTTTATTTTAGTTTTTTAAAATTTTAAAATTTAATTTAAATTGAATCAAATTTGAATTAAAATATTTTTAAAGACTATACAAATTATTATATTTTCAACTGTTATAATTTATATTATACTTTTATTTTTAAAAATATAAATACAATCATTTAATTTATTTTATTTTTATAAAAATAAATTATTTTAATTTTGGATCAGATTTAGATAAAATAATAAGTTTTTATCAGGTTCATTTTTATAATTGGTTGGGATACGATTAAGTTATAGATTTAATAAATTAGTTCATTTATGTTTTTCGATTTAACCTTTTTAAAAAATAAAATTGATTTTATTTCATGCTTTAAAATTTGACACAGATTCAGATAGCATTAAAAAAAGTAAAATAATTTATTCTTAAAAGTGATAAATCATTATGGAAATAAGTATTAAATTATTTGACTTTTTTCTTTTTATACGTGCTTTTGCCTATTCATTTTTACAAGTTAATTTACATAAGAAAAAGTTAGTATTTTGTAATATTATTTGTATACCTAGTCCATTTGCTAGCACTTAGATATAGTTTAAATTATTAATTAATAGAGTAAGATAAATTCAAATTAAGACTTTTAAAATCGGTTAAAAGTAGAAATTTAAAGGTTCATACACAAAGTTGCCTGACTTGATTAATGGAAACGAAATGTCTATGATAAAGGTGTAAATGAAGTAAGTTGGTACCTTGAAATATTTAAATAAAAAATAAAGGAGGAAAAGAGTTTTTGTTGGTAGTGTTGTCATGTGACGTGAAATGTCAGAGTTTGATCCATTATAAAGCTCACCACGTGATGCTACTATTTGGTGATTTATTGGGGGAGGGAGGGCTGCTTGCATTGGTACAAGATGTGATTTTTCGGATAATGGCGACAAGATATGTGAATCATACAAATGATAGTAGAAGTGACTATTTAGGATTTGAGCACTGCTCCTTCTATTGAGAATGTGTATAGAATTGAAGAATAAACGCTGAATGCATGTTTCTCAACCATAGAAGAAAATGAAATTTTAATCAATGGAAATTAAGTATAAAATTTCATTCGGTTGCCGGATCTCAATTCCCACTCAAATAAATTTAATGACTGTTACACAGCATCTTGGAAATATCAAGGCTAATGATAGAAGGAAAGGGACTTCATGCAAATTTTATGGGCCATGTGGCAGAGGACCGGATCCTGATTTTAACACTGGTGAACCGTGATGACTGTTGAGTTCATTCAAATTTTGGATAGTCAAAGGCATAGCCGTGAAATAAATCCATTCCATTCTAGGATTGGTTTATATGAGTATGAAGCATGTGTCTTGTAAATTATTTCATATTGACTACATAGTCTTTCATTCCATTGGGCAGCAAGTGGGCCACATGCAATGCAACAACGCGGCGACTGATGCGATGCTTGGGAGAATGACCATGTGAGGGAAGTGGACGAACTTCAAAATGCACCATTGGAGTTATTAGTGGGACCATGGGCGAACTATGATGAATTGGCTTGCTTATGTGCGGCCACCCAAGTAGGATTTCTTGTAGGACCTTCAGTCCACTCGGATAGGATCTTCGGATAGAATTTCTTGTAGGAACCACCCATACAGCCCAGCGGCTCAGACTGCTTGTACGATTTGGACCCTCCTGAGAGATAGACCCAGCAAATTCTGGCTGCTCAAGCCCAAGCTCTGCCAATCTGGTGACATCATTTACATATAGCAAATAACGTCATAAAAAACCTATTTATAATAATCATTATAATTTTTTAGGCTAAAATATGCTTTTGATGATTTATTTTGATCTTTAAACTTTTAATTATTACAATCTAATATTTTAAAAATATTGTGTTCCCTACATCTTGTGACATAGAGCCAATTCAAATGAATAGAATGGCTCATAATATGTCATTCTATCAACTAATTCATGTTTTTATCAATATGACCTATCATTTATTCCATCAATTTTAATTGATCCAATGATATGCGCGAATGATGAAACTATAATTCATGTAAATATAGAAGGTGGGATAAGGCAAATAACATGAGTGTTTTATTCATTTTTCAATCGTCCATTAGTCTTAACATCTTATGCCCATCTCAGCATTTTTGTACATTCATCATGTTAAAATATTCCTTGGTGGGCGTGCCAGGCATGATCCAACCATGCCGGATCGAGCATGGCCCATGAGCGGCACGACGAGTCTGAGCCATGCCGTATCAGACATGATCCAGTGTCCACCTTTAGCAATGGCATGCCCAGCATCCTTTCATACCAGTGCCATCCGATGGGCCAAGCAGTCAACGTTAAGTAGTAATTGCGAGTGTCAGACTGATGGCAATCGATTTGAAAGCAGCAGCTTGCTTCTCTCCTTGTCCTTTTAGGTTAGCCATTTGAAAGCATCAGCTTGCTTACTTTCTTGTCCTTTCACGTCAACCATTTGAAAGCAGCAGCTTGCTTCCCTACTTATCTTTTTTTTTTGTCGACGCATTTTCTTGATGGCGATATGATGGCCCAGGCACGAATGGATTGAAATTCGGGATTGAATTGAGCTAGATGCTTTTTATAATACCAAGTCTATTTGAGATTTTAATTAATTTATTAACAAATTAAATTTATATAATTTTAAAAATTTGAGCATAAATGTATTGATAGTAAATAAATTTAAGTTATAACTTATTGTGAATTTAAACATTGTGAATCTAAACATGGGCGTGGTGAGTGGGGACCAGCTCTGGATCATTTCACATGGCCGTTGCCTCTCGGGCCCTTAACAGCGTGAGAGATGGTGGTGGCACGATGGGATCGTCCAGCGCCAACGACGGTGCTCCACATGTTCCTTTTGATCGTTGATGCTGTGCCTAGCGAGTATATTGAAGCCTCGGTGCCAAATTCAAGCTTTCGTAGATGCAGCTGCTAAGCATGCTAAAGTCCCAATCTGAAACTGGGCAATCGGCAACTATTTCTCTTTGATTTTATGGTTGTTTCTCGGTCGTGGTTTTTGACCAGCGTCCAATCCACCCGGCGGTGAGTCACTGGTGCAAACATTACGAGCATGGTCAACAAACGAACCCAAAGAAGGGGGCCGGACCAAATAACATCTTAAAAGGAAGAGTTGCGTTGGGGGGAATGGCCTTTCTCTGTACATGTTGTTATATGACCTTCAGCACTGCAAGTCCATTAAATTCTTTTATCTACCGTGCTAAGGTATTCAATTTGAGAGTGGTAAAATTAAACTTGATGTCTAGTTCGTAATTTTCCCCGTAAAGATCCTCCAATCATTTTAACTGACCCATGATAATGGAAAGGTACACAAGAAATTGAAACATAAGAAGATTGAAAGTTTTTTAGACGAAGATGGGGATGACCAAATATGTTGGGTCAAATAATGACCTGACCCATTCGTAGCTATATTAGACCCATCTTCATCTGCATTGGAAGAGCTATAGGTTGTAGCAGATTCAAAAATATAGGACTCAATCTAAAATTTGGATCCGATCCTAGTTTTATGTTTGTTAACCAAAGCTAGCCTAACACGGCCCATAAATCCTCTAGAACTACATTGGCTTAACCAAAAAAAAGCCTAACCTGGCCTCAACTTGATCCATCCAAACATTAAAAAACTAAACCACATAAATTTTCTTATCATTCACTCTAAATAATTTTTTAATTCATTGAATAAACTCTTAGTTAAAACAAATTTTTTTCCATATCAACAACTGCATCCTTCATCTATTTTTGCTTAACTATACCCAAATATTTAGATTTTTAGTGGATCTTTAACTGCAATACCTTAGTGTCTATTAATATATATTTTAAAAGTTATAGTTTTATCAACTTACGATTAATTACTTGAATGAAATTAAAAATGTTGAATGAAAATTTGAATTTAAGTTGCTTTAAGGCATTCATGCTGCTCTATAATGATCTACAGTATATGTCCGACATGTCCAAAAAAATAATATTCCTGCAAGAGCTAGAAGACAAACGTGCTTTAAGGCATTCATGCTCTATAATGAACTGCGACGTGAGAGATGTTGACTGGAACGTGAATTGGAATTAACGTAAAGGCATATTTTTTAATATTTATATAAAAATTAACGTAAAGGCACATTTTTGTATAAATTAATCTTTCCATAATTTTTATTGATTTTAAGATTAACTAGGATCATAAAGAGATAAAAATATCCTTATTTCATTATAATATATCCATTGGAGAATCAAATACGAAGGGCCACGTGTTAAGAGATTAATAATTTTGAGGATGAGGAAATAAAAATATCTAAAGATTTTATTTTTACATTTAGGTAATCTAGCATATGTGCAAATAATAATTATAAAATTTCAGAAATTAAAATATAAATATAAAAAATATATTTAATGTGTAAATATGGGAGAAAATATCAGAAGTAATCTTCAAATAGATCTTTTCCTGATTACTTCTTCTGCATTAAAAATAAAAAGAAAAAATTCCTTGACTATTCGCCGAAATATACGGGCAAGCGGACCACCGCCTTTAAGCCATTCTTTTAACTCTTTGGAAGGTGGAAACCAAAAAGCTTCTGAGACCCTTCAAAAATTATGTGGCAACACACATGGTAAAAGATAGTTAAATCAATTTTTATCCACGTTGCAAAGAGAAGATGCAACTCGAATTGAGCGCGGGTGAAGTTGAAAGAGGACTGGCCTAAATAGAGTGAAGCGACATTTCAATTTTTATTGTGATGAAGTAACACTGGCCCTTTTCTTTTCCCCCCACCATTGGCCCCTACTCTTTGGAAGGTGGAAATCAAAAAGCTTCTGAAACGGGAAATTCTATTTGGCCCCCGTTTTTACTCAGCAGCCCCCTCAATTTTTTTTACTCAATAGCCCCCCAAAATTACTCAGTAGCCCCCCTAAATTAAAAAAATACCTAAACTACCCCTTCCCCTTTTACACTCTCTGCCCCCTCGCTCCACATTTGGGAATATAATTTGCTTCGGTCACACAGGGCCGAACAACTCACTTCGACGGGGATATAAACCAATCTTTGCGACCATTGAACCTTCCAAAATTGCTAGTTGCTTGTCCATTGCTCGATTATAGGTTGAAATCTCTTCAACCAAGCTTCAAAATCCGAGGGTGTTTTGATGAGGGGGGCTGTTTTGACCTGGGGGTATTTTGGTCCAAATTTTTTAGGGACAAATATGTCCCTTTTTAAGTGGGCTATTGAGGAAAAAGGCCAAATAGAATTTCCCTTCTGAAACCCTTCAAAAAGCCAGTCTTCTGCTTCCTATATACTCGCTCTCACCCCCTATAGCACAGTGCGTTGGAAGATGGCACAACAGGTGCCATGTTTTACCGTCCTTTTCTCGGTAGCGATTTTACATCATATCATAATAAATCAAGAGAGTAGTGGAGACATCACATGCTGCCCGCTCCAAGTCCAAGGTGTGATGATTAAACTAAATCTACCTTCCTTTGCCCTGAAAAATCAGATACGATTTTATTTTAGTTTTTTAAAATTTTAAAATTTAATTTAAATTGAATCAAATTTGAATTAAAATATATTTTTAAAGACTATACAAATTATTATATTTTCAACTGTTATAATTTATATTATACTTTTATTTTTTAAAAATATAAATACAATCATTTAATTTATTTTATTTTTATAAAAATAAATTATTTTAATTTTGGATCAGATTTAGATAAAATAATAAGTTTTTATCAGGTTCATTTTTATAATTGGTTGGGATACGATTAAGTTATAGATTTAATAAATTAGTTCATTTATGTTTTTCGATTTAACCTTTTAAAAAATAAAATTGATTTTATTTCATGCTTTAAAATTTGACACAGATTCAGATAGCATTAAAAAAAGTAAAATAATTTATTCTTAAAAGTGATAAATCATTATGGAAATAAGTATTAAATTATTTGACTTTTTTCTTTTTATACGTGCTTTTGCCTATTCATTTTTACAAGTTAATTTACATAAGAAAAAGTTAGTATTTTGTAATATTATTTGTATACCTAGTCCATTTGCTAGCACTTAGATATAGTTTAAATTATTAATTAATAGAGTAAGATAAATTCAAATTAAGACTTTTAAAATCGGTTAAAAGTAGAAATTTAAAGGTTCATACACAAAGTTGCCTGACTTGATTAATGGAAACGAAATGTCTATGATAAAGGTGTAAATGAAGTAAGTTGGTACCTTGAAATATTTAAATAAAAAATAAAGGAGGAAAAGAGTTTTTGTTGGTTGGTAGTGTTGTCATGTGACGTGAAATGTCAGAGTTTGATCCCATTATAAAGCTCACCACGTGATGCTACTATTTGGTGATTGGGGGAGGGAGGGCTGCTTGCATTGGTACAAGATGTGATTTTTCGGATAATGGCGACAAGATATGTGAATCATACAAATGATAGTAGAAGTGACTATTTAGGATTTGAGCACTGCTCCTTCTATTGAGAATGTGTATAGAATTGAAGAATAAACGCTGAATGCATGTTTCTCAACCATAGAAGAAAATGAAATTTTAATCAATGGAAATTAAGTATAAAATTTCATTCGGTTGCCGGATCTCAATTCCCACTCAAATAAATTTAATGACTGTTACACAGCATCTTGGAAATATCAAGGCTAATGATAGAAGGAAAGGGACTTCATGCAAATTTTATGGGCCATGTGGCAGAGGACCTGGATCCTGATTTTAACACTGGTGAACCGTGATGACTGTTGAGTTCATTCAAATTTTGGATAGTCAAAGGCATAGCCGTGAAATAAATCCATTCCATTCTACGGATTGGTTTATATGAGTATGAAGCACGTGTCTTGTAAATTATTTCATATTGACTACATAGTCTTTCATTCCATTGGGCAGCAAGTGGGCCACATGCAATGCAACAACGCGGCGACTGATGCGATGCTTGGGAGAATGACCATG
Organism: Calamus simplicifolius; assembly: GCA_900491605.1. Taxonomy (NCBI): domain Eukaryota; kingdom Viridiplantae; phylum Streptophyta; class Magnoliopsida; order Arecales; family Arecaceae; genus Calamus; species Calamus simplicifolius. The sequence goes on along the minus strand of UESW01002945.1, from coordinate 128,046 downwards.
TGAGGGAAGTGGACGAACTTCAAAATGCACCATTGGAGTTATTAGTGGGACCATGGGCGAACTATGATGAATTGGCTTGCTTATGTGCGGCCACCCAAGTAGGATTTCTTGTAGGACCTTCAGTCGGCCACTCGGATAGGATCTTCAGTTGGCCACTCGGATAGAATTTCTTGTAGGAACCACCCATACAGCCCAGCGGCTCAGACTGCTTGTACGATTTGGACCCTCCAGCACGAGACGTGAGAGATAGACCCAGCAAATTCTGGCTGCTCAAGCCTGACAAGCTCTGCCAATCTGGTGACGGCATCATTTACATATAGCAAATAACGTCATAAAAAAACCTATTTATAATAATCATTATAATTTTTTAGGCTAAAATATGCTTTTGATGTTTAAACTTTTTTTAAAATTTATTTTGATCTTTAAACTTTTAATTATTACAATCTAGTCATATTTTAAAAATATTGTGTTCCCTACATCTTGTGACATAGAGCCAATTCAAATGAATAGAATGGCTCATAATATGTCATTCTATCAACTAATTCATGTTTTTATCAATATGACCTATCATTTATTCCATCAATTTTAATTGATCCTATATAATGAAATGTTACAAATAATATTTTTAAAATATAAGAGATTAAACTATAACAAGTAAAAGTTTAAGGATTAAAATAAATTTTAAGTGAAGGTTTAAGGACCAAAAACATATTTTCACCTTTTTTTTTCAACCACCCCTCACTTTGTTATTAAGATGAATGATATGAAAAATATTCCCATCATTTCCTATAATGACTATTATTTTTACTTATACTTCTTTATAATTTTATAATAGTTATTTTAAATTTCAATTTTTCTTCATAAAATTCCCTACTGCCTCAACTCATTTCAAATGCATCATTAATATGTCTATTTTTGCACAAGAGAATATTGATATGTATATTGATATTTAAGCGGTCCATATATAACCATTGTAATCAAACTATTTGTTTATCACATGGATACTAATATTACTTTAAAATATTATTCTGAAATGTATGACTGCAAAATTAAAATCTAACAATAATACATCTGTCCATTGAGTATTTTTTTCTAGCTATTATATTGCTATTTTATGTTATATATGCGAATAACCATGGCCATAACAAAGCGGCATCTTATTTGAGAGGAAACAAAGCAACGTCCCAATTCATGTAATCATTGAATTCATTAAAAGCTTTAGCTTTATGGGTGCATATACCGTAAGCGTCAAAGGCATTGCCAAATATCATGGCTGGGTAATTAAACAAAAAAACACACCTATTCTTATTCCCTTTGGATTTCTAATCTTTATGTCGTAAAGAAAAGTTGAATGAAGTGTGATAGATGATAATGGCCATATCCTAATGAATAACATTAAAAAAAAAAAAACTCATCAGTAATCATGAAATAGTGTTACAATCTTTTCAAATGACTTTTTTTTTGTGGCATGGTCCATTAGAGCATATTGTGATTGTTACCATTGCGTGGATGCACAGTTTGTCTCCAAACACTAGTCATTTTGATAGCACCTTTATGGAGTTTAAATTGGGACAGCCCAACAGCAAAGTTAGATGGTTGAAAGATCCGGCTCAAACGGGCCTTTGGGCTGGCCTGCTTGTATTGCCATGGGTCATTTTGGAAGAGATTCAAACCAACGCTTAAGCTTGCTATGCTAATGGTAGAGAATGTCTTGCTGAATCGGGGGCAGTGCAGCTTGCGTGCTGTGCATACGCGCGAGCATACCAAGGGCATAAATATATATTTTGGCATACGTGCATGTACACGACACAAGCCAATCCTTAAACTTTTACTTGTTATATTTAACATGGTGAATGTACAAAAATGCTGAGATGGGCATAAGATGTTAAGACTAATGGATGATAAAAAATGAATAAAAACTCATATTTTGCCTTATCCCAACTTCATGATAAAAAAATGTATAAAAAACTTTGACGCTCGATGATTGGCTTGTGCCGTGTACATGCGCGTATGCCAAAATATATATATTTATGCCCTTGGTATGCTCGCGCGTATGCACAGCACGCAAGCTGCACTGCCCCCGATTCAGCAAGACATTCTCTACCATTAGCATAGCAAGCTTAAGCGTTGGTTTGAATCTCTTCCAAAATGACCCATGGCAATACAAGCAGGCCAGCCCAAAGGCCCGTTTGAGCCGGATCTTTCAACCATCTAACTTTGCTGTTGGGCTGTCCCAATTTAAACTCCATAAAGGTGCTATCAAAATGACTAGTGTTTGGAGACAAACTGTGCATCCACGCAATGGTAACAATCACAATATGCTCTAATGGACCATGCCACAAAAAAAAGTCATTTGAAAAGAT
>UESW01002945.1:60998-122728 GCA_900491605.1 Calamus simplicifolius | reverse complement strand
ACCATTTTCTTTTTAGTCTGATGGCTGCAAGACACTCTGGCAAAACATTCATGTCTTAATTTTAGGTACCCAAGCTCTCTTGGGTCCTTCATGGTTAGATGCATTCAATATTGTTCCTTTGGGAACCCAAATCATCTTTCTCTTATTATGTGGAGATTTACACATATAGATTTATGTCCTTTATTTCCATATTTAAAACAAGTAATGTTTGGTGATTTTTCAGCATGTATAAAAATATTCTTCAAGGATTTTTGCTTTTTAAGTGGATTATATCCTAATCCAGCTTTATCAAAAACAGCTTTTTGATTATCCAAAATCATATTAAGTTTGATAGAGCTTAGAGTGAATTTATCAACTATAGGTTTAAGTCTATCAACTTCATTTTTCAAGCTTTCATTTCTTTTATCAAAAGTTCTTTATCTACAACATGCTTTTTATTTTCTAAGGATAGTTTTTGCATTTGATTTTTCAAATCTTTGTTCTTTGAACTTAAGTTCGCAAAATCATCCATTAATTCATAAAAAGCACTATGCAATTCATCAAAAGTAAAATCATCAAGAAAACTCGGACTTACCTCATCATTGTCCGCCATGAAGCATAGATTGGTCATTTCACTCTTTTCTTCCTCTTCAGAACTTGAGCTTTCCGATCACTCCATGTGGCCATCATTAACTTCTTTTGAATTTCCGGGTGCCTTTCTTTAGTTGAGGGCATTCAGATTTAAAATGATTCAGTTTTTTACATTCAAAACAAATAACTTCTTTTTCTTTACCCTTGTCCTCATCTTTTCTTGCAAAGGGCTTTTTCTTTTCAAACTTCTTTTCTTCATGAATCTTTTAAATTTCCTTGTGATGAGTGTCATGTCCTCATCATCACTTTCATCTTCAGATTCATGAGGCTCTTCCATGTATTTAGAAATCTTAAGAGCCATAGTCCTCTTCTTCTTTGACTCGTCATCATCAACATGTTGCTTAATTTGAAGCTCATGAGTCATCAAGGATCCCAATAATTCTTCTAGGGGTAGGGTACTCAGATCCTTTGCCTCTTGTATTGCAGTCACTTTAGCTTCCCAAGTCCTAGGCAAGGAACACAAAACCTTTCTCACAAGATCAGAATTATCATAAGATTTACCAAGACTTTTTAAACCATTAACTATCAGTAAATCTTGTAAACATATCAGCAATAGATTCACATGCATCCATTTTAAACAATTCATACTTATGAACTAGCATGTTAATCTTGGATTCCTTGACTTGATTTGTTCCCTCATGGGTAACCTCAAGTCTATCCCAGATTTCCTTAGCAGAAATGCAAATAGATATACGATTGAATTCATTTGCATCTACTGAGCAGTATAAAACATTCATTGCTTTGGTATTAAGTTGTGCCAATTTTTATCATGTTCATCCCATTCCGTTTCCGGTTTAGGAATCTCCATGCCATTGACTCTAGCAGTGGGTGTGTGTGGTCCATTGACTATAATGCTCCATAGATCATAGTCAAGTGCTTGAATGAAAATTTTCATTCTAGCCTTCCAATAACCATAGTTTGAACCATTAAACAAGGGTGGTCTATTAGTAGATTGGCCTTCGAAAAAAGATGAACCAGCTTGATTTGCCATGTGGATCTTTGACTCTTGATTGTTAGATCAAATCAAATGAGCACTAGCTCTGATACCAATTGTTGGTCCAGATAGCAACCCAAGAGGGGGGGGGTGAATTGGGTTTTTCAAAAATTTAAACTCTTTTGAAAATAATCCCCAGCGGAAATAAAAACTTAGATTCACACAAATTAAAACAGAACATGCACAAATAGAGAGTTAAAGATAAAGAGACAATCACGGCAAACAGGAGATTTTATAGTGGTTCGGTGTACCTACACCTACGTCCACTCCCAAGTATCTCTTGGGTCCACACTATAATCAATCTGATTACAGCAGAGTTATTTTGCAAGCTCACAACTCAAACTTGTTATTTTCCTGGGTGCACAACGAACCCAGCTGGTTTTCAAGGCTGACCAGCACAAAACCTAACACCACAAGCTAATGCTTGCACAAGGCTAACAGCCTCAATTGAATCAATCACCAGATTGACCCAGCAAACAATATTTGTTTTACAAGATAAATAGCTCCTCCAATGAGCAAATATACAATAATGAAACAAAAATAAAAAGATAGGAATCAAAGCCTGATTTGCAGATCTTGGTGGCTTGCTCCTTTTCTTCTTTTGAGTGTGTCTTCCTTCAAGATGCTCTTGAGACTCAGAAGATCAGAAAACTAGGGCTTCCTTCTTCCCTTGAGATTTCTTCGAAATGGAACAACAAAAGTTTGGAATCTCTCTCTTTCTTTTGGGGAATCAGTATGATCTTTCCTTTCGAGTTTTCCCTCTTTTCTCTTTTGATTTTCTGATGGATTTCATAGATTTCTCTATTCTTTTCTTTTTGTCTCTCTCTTTTTGGATGCAGCAAACCCTCTTCTTATAGATCCCAATTAATCCATAAATAGTTTAAAACTATCCGTTAGAAACAAATGTAAGAAGGATTAGAACCAAAAATAGCAATAGCCGTTGGGATTAAAAAAAATAAAGATAAAGTTTAGAGTCGTTCTGATAGTTCTGGAGTCGCGTCTGACATTTTGGAGTCGGCTCTAACTTTTCTGGAGTCGGCTTTAACTCGAAAATCTTTAACCCGCTTGAACTGGAGTCGTCTCTGACTTTTCTGGGGTTAACACAAAAATCTTCTGGAGTCGACTCTAACAGTCCGGGAGTCAACTCTAAGTCATGGCCCGAAAAACCATCGTTCTATCTTTTCTGTTGGAGTCGGCTCTAACAGTCCTGGAGTCGACTCTAAGTCCGTGCCAATTTCTGGAGTCGACTCTGCGATTCCATGTGTCGACTCTAATGTCTGTAAACTTACCTGAACATTAGATTCGAACCAGAACTTGATTTGACTCATGATTTTGATTATTAAATCTACTTGTAGGCTAAAAAACTTAATCAAAATCATTAGTAACTTCAGATATTATACTCAAATAGTTTTGTTAATCATCAAAATCCTCAATTGGGTCAACACAAAGAAGTTCCAAACCCTACAGTATCTTTTTTCCTCTTCCTCTCCCAATAATGGTGATGACACGAGCTCAGGATGCCTCAGTTAGTCACCCTGGGGGGCATCTTCCCCTGGCTAGGCAGTAGGAGACCAACCTCCCTGCCGCTGATCCTCCCTACAACCAGAGGTGGCTGCTCCAGCTACGGAGCAGCTGGCAACTCTCACTCGGCAAGTTCAGACTCTCACCACCATGGTCCATGGACTTCAACAACAGCAGTCCGTGGCCACCTAGCATCAGACCGCTCCCTCTGCTAGTCAACAGTCTGCAAGGAGAGGCTCTCCTCAGCAAGAGGCTGGCCGTCGCTGGGCTTCTCCAAGGAAGCCTCGCCATGATCCTCCTAAGTGGCCACGATCTTCAGATTGTGGCCCGAGCAAGTTTCCTCCCTAGCCGCACCGCCAGGAGGAACCAAAACGGAAATCCCACCTTCCATGTCCTTCTCCTTCTCCTTCTTTTTCCTCTTCTTCATCCTCCAAGCCGTCTCGGAGGGCTCCGACAATCAGCCGTCAGGCGGAGGAGTGCCTGGACGAGTACAACCGGTGACTAGACGAGCTCGCCAGGAAGATCAACAATCAGCAGGAGGAGGTATATGACACCCGTCCTCCTTATACTCTTCGGATACTGGAGGAGCCTATCCCCTCTAGATTCCGATTCCCCCAGATAGATCTGTACGATGGTACAATGGATCCTCTCGACCACCTCAAGAGTTACAAGGCTATGATGTAAGTCCAGGGTGCCTCGGACGCCCTTCTCTGCTACTTTGCGGAAGGCTGCTCGCGCTTGGCACTCGCGCTTGTCCCCCCACAGCATCGACTCTTTTTGAGAGCTGAAAAGGGCCTTTCTGGCGCATTTTGATGCTGCCGATGGATCCCAAGGGTCGTGGACAACCTCTTCTCCGTGCGCTAGAAGGAGGGGGAGTCGCTACGGGATTTTGTGTCCCGGTTCAAGACTGCCGCCCTTGAAGTCTACCATCTCGACGACGCGGTGGCAATGCTAGCGCTAAAGCGGGGGCTCCTCCCATCCCGCTTCACCTTTTCTTTGGATAATAAGCCTCCGAGCTCTTACTCCGACCTCCTCCTCCGGGCTCAGAAGTACATTCGTGCAGATGAGGCCGACCTCACCCACTGGGAATCCTCAAGGAGCTCCAGCCACGAGCCTGCTCGTCCCGAGCTAAGTGGACCCCCTCGCCACCAGCGGCTTGATCCGCCTCGCCGATCTAACAACAAGCGTCGAAGCCCTATCCCTGATGAGAGCAAGCTCATGCCTCTTCTCGCCCCTCGGTCTCACATCCTTATGGAGATTGAGGGCGAGTCTTATCTCCAGTGCCCTCCTCCTATGAAGAAAGGTCCTTCCCACGACAAAAGCCGTTATTGCCAATTCCATCGAGATTACGGACATGACACCGACAGCTGCTTCAGCCTGAAGCGTGCCATTAAGGAGCTCATCCAGCGGGGCTACTTCGGCAAGTATGTCCAGAAGGCGCCGCAACCGCTGCCGGTGCTCATGGAGCCTTCGCCCGTTCAGGCTGCTGCCGACAACACCCCCATGGAGCGGACGGTCAGGATGGTGTCTTGGGGGGCAAATTGTCCCCAAGTGGGAGGGTCCTTATCGTATCGCCGAGATGCTCCACCGAAGGGCATATAGATTATAAGAGCTCGACGGACAACCTATTCCACGTACATGGAACGCGGATAATCTCCGCTAATATTATCAATGATGTATCCCCCCATAGTATGAGCAATAAAGAGGGCCCCTTCCAACGCTACAGCCTATTCTCCCTTATGTCCAAGGACCAGATCTTGGAAAAGGAGCTCGCCAGCATCGCGGTCTACGGGACACCACTCGGCCCCGGCATGGAGGTGCCCCCGAGTCGGTTAAGACCCTAAAGGCTCCGTACCCGATCGAGTCGCCTCTTGGGCAGCACACAAACCCCCGAGATGGTTCTAAAGGAGCTCGCCGGCATCGCGGCCTACGGGACACCACTCGGCCCCAGCACGAAGGTGCCCTCGAGTCGGTTAAGACCCTAAATGCTTGTACCTGGTCGAGTCATCCCTCGGGCGGCACACAAACCCTCGAGGCGGTTCTAAAGGAGCTCACCGGCATTACAGCTAACAGGATACCACTCGGTCCGGCTAGGAGATGCCCCCGAGTCGATTCAAGTCCCTAACAGCTTCGTACCCGGTCAAGTCGCCTCTCGGGTGGCACACAAACCCTCGAGATGGTTCTAAAGAAGCTCGCCGGCATCGCGTCCTACGGGACACCACTCGGCCCCGGCACGGAGGTGCCCCCGAGTCGGTTAAGACCCTAAAGGCTCCATACCCGATCGAGTCGTCCCTTGGATGGCACACAAACCCCCGAGATGGTTCTAAAGGAGCTTACCGACATCACGGCTAACGGAACACCACTCGGCCTGGCTAGGAGATGCCCCCGAGTTGGTTCAAGTCTCTATCAGCTCCGTACCTGGTCAAGTCATCCCTTGAGCGGCACACAAACCCCTGAGGTGGTTTTAAAGGAGCTCACCGGCATCGCGGCTAACGGGATGCCACTCGGTCTGGCTAGGAGATGCCCCCGAGTCGGTTCAAGTCTCTAACAGCTCCATACCCAGTCGAGTCACCCCTCGGGTGGTACACAAACCCCTGAGGTGGTTCAAAAGGAGCTCACTGACATCACAGCTAACGGGACACCACTCGGTCCGGCTAGAAGATGCCTCCGAATCGGTTCAAGTCCCTAACAGCTCCGTACTCGATCGATTCGCCCCTCGGGAAGCACACAAACCCCTGAGGCGGTTCTAAAGAATCTTACCGACATTGCGGCTAACGTGACACCACTTGGTCCGACTAGGAGATGCCCTCAAGTCAGTTCAAGTCTCTAACAGCTCCGTACCCGATCGAGTCGCCCCTCGAGCGGCACACAAATCCTCGAGGTGGTTCTAAAGGAGCTCACCGGTATCGTGGCTAATGGGACACCATTCGGTCTGGCTAGGAGATGCCCTCGAGTCAGTTCAAGTCCCTAACAGCTTCGTACCCAGTTGAGTCACCTCTCGGGCGGCACACAAACCCCCGAGGTGGTTCTAAAGGAGCTCACCGGCATCGCAACTAACGGGACACCATTCAGTTCGGTTAGGAGATGCCCCTGAGTCGGTTCAAGTCCCTAACCGCTCCGTACCAGGTTGAGTCGCCCCTTGGGCGACACACAAACCCCGAGGTGGTTCAAAAGGAGCTCACTGGCATCGCAGCTAACGGGACACCACTCGGTCCGGCTAGGAGATGCTCCTGAGTCGGTTCAAGCCCTAACAGCTCCATACCATGTCGAGTCACCCCTCGGACGGCACACAAACCCTCGAGGTGGTTCTAAAGGAGCTCACCAGCATCGCGGCTAACAAGACACCACTCGATCTGGCTAGAAGATGCCCCCAAGTCGGTTCAAGTCCCTAACAGCTCCGTACCTAATCGAGTCACCCCTCGGACGGCATACAAACCCCCGAGGTGGTTCTAAAGGAGCTCGCCAGCATCGTGGCCTATGGGACACCACTAGGCCCCGACACGGAGGTGCCCTTGAGTCGGTTAAGACCCTAAAGGATCCGTACCCGCCGAGTCACCTCTCGGGCAGCACACAAACCTCCGAGATGGTTTTAAAGGAGCTCGCCGGCATCGTGGCCTACGGGACACCACTCAGCCCCGGCACGGAGGTACCCCCGAGTTGGTTAAGAACCTAAAAGCTCCGTACTCGCCAAGTCGCCTCTTGGGCGGCACACTGACCATCGAGATGGTTCTAAAGGGCCCTACTTGGTCCTCACGGTCTCCAAGTCGGTGCAAACCTTCCTCGGTCAAGCCCCACTCGGCCTCCAACGCCCTCAAGTTGATCTCGGCGCTAAGTTACCCTCGGATAGTTCCAAGTCCTTAGAAGATTCGGGCGCAAACGAATCTCCCTTCAAATAGCTCGCGACAGCTTAATGTATCTCCCATGCAGCTGGCATATCCCTCAAAGACGCATCCAAACGTTGGCAAATCTGGGGCTGCGATCCAGCCACAGCATCATTAATGTGCGCAATGCTCAGCAACAGAAAACATCTCAGAAGAAAGGGTCCTCCTCGTTAACAGGATCGGGGCCCGCCTTGTCGTTAGTTGCACAATAAAATGTTTGACCCAAAGGAAGAGAGGAACAAACATGTTGACCCAATTGATAATTTTGATGATTAACAAAACTACTTGAGTATAACTATTGGAGGCTCTAATGATTTTGATTTAGTGTTTCAGATTATTAGACTGTTGAATGATCAAAATCAGGAGTTACATAGTGTTCTGGATCGAATCTAATGTCTAGGTAAGAATTGCAGACATTAGAGTCGACTCCGAGAATCACAGAGCCGACTCTGGAACTGGCACGGACGTTAGAGTCGACTCCGAGACTGTTAGAGTCGACTCTCACAGACGAAGCAGAAAGTCAATTTTTCTGGCCCCGACCTAGAGTCGACTCTGGGTAAGTTAGAGTCGACTCCGAAAAAGTTTCTTGTCGACCCCAGAAAAGTCAGAGACGACTCCAGAAATATCGTTTTGAAATGCCTCGAGCTAGAGCCGACTCCAGAAAAGTTAGAGTCGACTCCAACCCACCTGGAATGAAAAATCAAGTTGCTAGATCAGCTCTAACAGTAATATTTCTATTTTACCTTATTTCTAACGGATATATTTTGATACAAGGTACACTCCAACGGATAGTTTTCTTCCAAAAATGGTGCGAAAGAAATCTATAAAAAGGGAAGACTATTGTTCAAAAAGGAGAAAGGAGAAATAGAAGGAAAAAGAGGGAAAATCTGAGATAGACAAATCCCATTTCAAAAATCCGAGAGCTTGAATCTTAAGAGGAAACCTTCTAGCTCAAATCCACTCCACTCCAAAAAGGCTCAAGAGGAATCCAAAGCATTCAAATCAAAGTCTTGGTGGATTTCCCAACTTGGAGAAAGGAGATTCATTTCTTGCTTTTCAACTCTTCTCAACTGCTTCAACTATGAAGAATCGGAGCTGAGGCTTGATTCAATCCAGCAAGGAGAAGAAGAAAAGAAGAAAAGAAGAAAAGCTCAAAAGCCAACCAATCTACAAATCAGGCTTTTCTAAACCTTGTTATTCTTAATTTGTATATTTGCTCATTGAGGAGCTTTGTATTTCAAAAACAATACTCATTTTGTTTGTGCCTAGTTCAATCTGGGGGATTGAACTAGAGGAGGTAGTTTTACCTCGGATCAAGCTTGGTTAAGCTTGGGTTAGGGTTTTTGTGCTGGTAAGCCCGTGTAAAACCAGCTGGGTTCGTTGTGATCCCGGAAAAACAACAAGTTTGAGTTGTGAGCTTGTAAAACAACTCGGCTGTAATCTAGGGAGATTATAGTGTGGACCCAAGTGGATCTTGGGAGTGGACGTAGGTGCTGGTTACACCGAACCACTATAAAAATATCGTGTGTTTGCCGTGCTCATTTGTCTCTCACTCTATCTCTCTTATTTCTGTTTGTGCATTGTTTATAAGTTAATTTCTCTCACTTGCACATCTTGAGTTAATTTGTTTAAAACATTTTAAAAAGTCTTAAATTTTTAAGAACCCAATTCACCCCCCCCTCTTGGGTTGCCATCTGGGCCAACAATTGGTATCAGAGCAAGTGCTCATTTAGAATTTGATCTCACGATCAAGGGCTAAAGATCCTTATGGCAACACAAAGTGGTTCATGTTTTGCTGAAGGTCATTCTACGAATAGACCTCCTTTATTTAATGGAACCAACTATTCATATTGGAAAGCTAGAATGAGAATATTCATTCAAGCTTCTGACTATTAATTATGGGGAGTAATAATGAATGGACCTAGTACACCCACACAGTAGTAGATGGCACTATTGTTCCTAAGCCCGAAAGGGATTGGAATGATAATGATAGGAGAATGGCACAATTAAATGCTAAAGCCATTAACATTTTATATTGTTCCTTAGATTCTAATGAATTCAACCGAATCTCAACATGTAATTCCGCAAAAGAAATTTGGGATAGGTTGGAAATAACACATGAAGGAACAAGTCAAGTAAAAGAATCAAAGATAAATATTTTGGTTCATAAATATGAATTATTTACCATAGAACAAAATGAAACCATCACATGCATGTTCACTAGATTCACTGATATTGTGAATGGTTTGAAAAGTCTTGGAAAAGTATATACTAACTCTGAGCTTGTTCGCAAAATTCTTAGGTCACTTCCAAGGACTTGGGAAGCCAAAGTGACAGCCATACAAGAAGCCAAAGATCTGAACATCCTACCATTGGAAGAGCTTCTTGGTTCGCTAATGACTCATGAGCTTCAAGTTAAACAACATGTCAATGAGGATGAGTCAAGAAAGAAGAAGACCATCGCCCTCAAAGCTGCGGAAAAAGAAGTAAGCAGCAGCGATGATGAAGAGGATGATGATGATGAGACAGCCCTCCTTGCAAGGAAATTCAAAAAGTTTATGCAAAGAAGGAGGCCCTTCCACAAGAAGAGATTTGGATCAAAAATGGAAGGAGAAAAAGAAAAGGATAAGAAAAAGGAAAAGGACAAGGACAAAGAGAAAGAGCCCTTAGTATGTTATGAATGTAAAAAGCCAGGGCATTTCAGATATGACTGTCCTTTACTTAAGAAGGCCTATAAGAAAAAGAAAAAGGCCTACATGGCAACTTGGACTGACAGTGAAGAGTCTTCTTCCAAAGAAGAAGAACAAAAAGAAGTTGCAAATGTTTGCTTCATGGCGGACGACAATGAAGAAGTAAGTACCGAAACCCCTGATGATGAATTTACTTTTGATGAAATGTTTGAAGCATTTAATGAATTGATGATTGATTTCAAGGCTTTGAAAAAGAAACACAAATCTTTGAAAACTGAAAACTTAAATTTAATTAAAGAGAAAAATGAATTAAATCTTGTAGTTAAAGATTTAAAAGAAACATTTCTTAATGAAAAGAATGATTTTGCTCATAAGATTGATTTGATTAAATCTGAGAATGAAAATCTAATTAAAGAGAAAGAATCAATCTCTAATGAAAATGATTTTCTAAAGAAAGACGTTAAAAAGTATAAAGACATTGTTGAGAAATTTACTCTAAGCTCAACTAAACTAAATATGATTTTAGATAGTCAAAAAGCAGTTTTTGACAAAGCAGGTTTAGGGTATAACACATTTAGAAACAAAAATCATTGAAAAATATTTTTGTAAAAGCTAACCAAAGTAATATTACTTGTTTTAAATGTAATAAAAAGGACATAAATCTTTTGAGTGCAAAACAATAAGTAATAATGAAAAATTAAACACTAAAGGAAAGAAAATTTGGGTTCCAAAAGGAATAATTTTTATTGCTACTAACCATGAAGGACCCAAGAAAGCTTGGGTACCTAAACATAAAGTCTAAATTATGTTGCAGGAATGTCTTGTAGCCAAAAGATCAAAAAGAAAGTGGTACCTTGATAGTGGCTGCTCAAGACATATGACGGGTGACAAAGATGAATTCATCACCCTGGAAGAAAAGAAAGGTGGAGTTGTTATGTTTGGCGAGAACGGTAAAGGTCAAATTATGGGCCTTGGTAAAGTTCATATAACTCCATCTACATTTATTGATAATGTACTTTATGTTGATGGTTTGAAGCATAATCTAATTAGTATAAGCCAATTATGTGATAAAACTTTAATGTTTCATTTAAATCTTCAATATGCACTGTAACTAATTCTATCGATAATAGCATTGTTTTACTGGTTATAGACATGGCAATGTTTACTTGGTTGATCTAGAAAAATTATCTTTGAGTGATCATTGCTTGATTGCTGACAATGCTAATATAAATAAAATTAGTTGGTTGTGGCATCGTAGATTAGGTCATGCAAGCACACACCTTATTTCAAAATTAATTAAAATGGATTTAGTTAAGGGTTTACCTAAACTAGATTTTGAAAACAACAAAATATGTGATGCATGCCAATTTGGAAAACAAACAAGAAGTTCCTTCAAATCTAAAAACATTGTTTCAACTTCTAGGCCATTAGAGCTACTCCACATGGACCTTTTTGGACCAACTAGAACCACAAGTCTAGGAGGAAAGAAATATGGTCTAGTGATTGTAGATGATTATTCTAGATATACTTGGGTATTATTTTTAGCTCACAAAGATGAGACTTTCTCGATATTCCTGAAATTCTTCAAGAAAGTCACAAATGAGAAAAACACTACCATAGTGTCTCTAAGAAGTGATCATGGAACTGAATTTGAAAATCACTTATTTGAAAGTTTTTGCAATGAAAATGGAATTAATCATAATTTTTCTGCACCTAGGACTCCACAGCAAAATGGTGTAGTTGAAAGAAAAATAGGACTCTAGAAGACATGGCCCGTACCATGCTATGTGAAAGTAAACTCCGAAATACTTTTGGGCGGAAGCTATTAACACAGCATGTTACATCCTAAATAGAGCCTTAATAAGACCAATCTTAAAGAAAACACCTTATGAATTATGGAATGAAAGAAAACCCAATATAAAATACTTTCATGCATTTGGATGTAAATGTTTTATTCATAATAATGGTAAAAACAACTTAGGTAAATTTGATGCAAAATCAGATGAAGGAATATTCTTAGGTTATTCAATAACTAGTAAAGCATATAGAGTATTTAACAAGAAAACTTTAGTTGTTGAAGAATCAATTCATGTAATTTTTGATGAATCTTTAACATCAAGTTCCAAAAAGATTGATGATGAGGAAGATACAAACATTCTTGAAAATAATCTTGAAAAACTTAATGAATGTATCTTCAGATCATGAACAAGAAGTTAAAGATAATGATTCGCCTAATGCTGATGATATTAATACTAATCATAATGATGTAGATCTACCTAGGGATTGGAGATATGCTTATAGTCATCCTAAGGAATTGATTATAGGTGATCCATCTCAAGGAATAAGAACTAGATCATATATGAGAAATATTAGTAATCATCTTGCATTTGTTTCTCAAATTGAACCAAAAACTATTGAAGAAGCTGAAAAAGATAATAATTGGATGCTAGCTATGCAAGAAGAATTAAACCAATTCACTAGAAATAATGTATGGACATTAGTGGAAAGACCTAAAAATCATTCAGTAATAGGATCAAAATGGGTTTTTAGAAATAAACTAGATGAAAATGGCATAGTAATTAGAAACAAAGCTAGATTAGTTGCAAAAGGATATAATCAAGAGGAAGGCATTGATTTTGATGAAACCTTTGCACCAGTAGCTAGATTAGAAGCCATTAGACTTTTACTTGCATTTGCATGTCATATGAATTTTAACTTATTTCAAATGGATGTAAAAGTGCATTTTTAAATGGATTTATAAATGAAGAAGTTTATGTAGAACAACCACCAGGTTTTGAAGATCACGAATTTTCAAATCACGTTTTTAAATTGCACAAAGCTTTATATGGTTTGAAACAAGCACCTAGAGCTTGGTATGATAGGCTAAGTAAATTTTTAATTGAAAATGATTTCACAAGAGGAAATGTTGATAAAACATTGTTTTTGAAAAGAAAAGATAAAGATTTACTTGTAGTTCAAATTTATGTTGATGACATTGTATTTGGTGCTACTAACGATCTTCTATGTCAAGAATTTGCCAAGTTAATGCAGGGCGAATTTGAAATGAGCATGATGGGAGAACTCAACTTCTTCCTTGGACTCCAAATCAAACAAAGCAAAGAGGGAATCTTCATCAACCAAACAAAGTACACAAGAGAAATTCTAAAGAAGTTTGGTATGGAATCAATTAAACCCCTCGGAACACCAATGAGCCCTTCATGCAAGCTGGACAAAGATGAAGAAGGTAAGAAGATTGATCAGAAATATTATCGAGGTATAATCGGATCCCTACTCTATTTAACTGCAAGTAGACCAGACATTATGTTTGCTGTTTGCTTATGTGCTAGATTTCAGTCAGAACCTAAAGAATCACATTTAATTGCTGTTAAAGAATACTAAGATACTTAAATGGAACAAAAAATGTAGGTTTATGGTATTCTAGAGACTCCACATTAAATCTGATTGCATACACTGATTCTGATTATGCTGGATGCAAGTTAGATAGAAAAAGCACAAGTGGTGCATGCCAATTTTTAGGAAGTAACTTAATCTCTTGGTTTAGCAAAAAGCAAAATTCGGTTGCATTATCTACTGCGGAAGCAGAATATGTTGCAGCTGGAAGTTGCTGTGCTCAAATCCTATGGATTAAGAGACAACTTGAAGACTATGGTATCACACTTGATAAGACACCTATAAGATGTGATAATACAAGTGCAATAAATCTAACTAAAAATCCAATTCAACATTCAAGAACAAAGCATATTGAAATAAGATATCACTTTATAAGAGAACATGTAGCCAATAATGAAATTTGTCTTGATTATGTGAATACTGAAGAGCAACTAGCAGATATATTAACAAAACCCTTAAGTGAAGAAAGATTTTGTTATCTTAGAGGAGAATTAGGAGTTTGTGATCCTTTGGAATAGTTTTCTGAAACTCTTAAGGACATCTATCTAGATTTCGTCATTTTCTTGAAAAATCTTGATATTTCAATAAGGAAATCTATCTAGATCTTGATTCATTGTTTCCCAATTGCTAAGGAACATTAATCTATAATTTGATGATTAATTTGAATACTTCCAAATCCTTGAAACTTAATTTTTTATCTCTGGAACTGTTAGAGTCGACTCTGACAGTTTGTGGAGTCGACACCTGAGTTTTTGATGTTCTGTCTAAGCGATTAGAGCCGACTCTGGCTTTTGTGGAGCCGACTCTAATACGAGCGCTGACAGATTTTCTGGTTCGGAGCCGACACCCAGTTTTCGGGAGTCGACTCTAAGTCGAGCTAGGTCAAAAATAAAAAGGCGGAGTCGACCCCCAATCTTTCCATTCGTCTCCAAAACCTAACCAAAAAGCTCCAAAGCCTTTCCAACTTCCCCAATCTACTCAAAACCCTTGATTAATCCTCCAATCTTCTCAATGGCACCTAAGAGGCGCGGATTCATCGGTGGAGCATCCGTTCCAACGAAAACGCACTGTTCGGAGGCAACCCTCGCCTTCTTCCTCTTCGGCCACTCAAGAGGATTCACCTCCTTCACCATCTTCACCCAAGGTTGATCATTTAGCCGGTAAGACCATTACCACTGGGAGAAAGGTGAATTTTGATTTCTTTGAGTCGGAAGGTTTTTCTATTGGAAGAAATTTGAAGGAAATGGGATGGGAAAAAATCTGTTCACTTGATTTACCCACTTATCCAGCCTTAGTAAGAGAGTTTTACAATGGTTTAAGCAGAGGAGAAGGTGGATTAATAAGTATAGTAAGAGGAACAAGAGTGACAATAACCTCTGAGATTCTTGGAAATTTATTGGAAATGCCCACAATCGGATTAATGGAATATCAACATGAGGATAGAAGTGGAGCATTGACAAGAATGCTAGGGAGAGATGTGACTGAGTTTGAAGAAATCTTTGCAAATCAATTGAATCTAGAACTCAGATTACTTCATAATATCTGTGGAAGAATCTTATTTCCAAAAATTGGTAGATTCGAGTATGTCTCGGAGCGAGACGTTCTGTTAATGGATTGTATAATTACTGGAAGGCCAGTCAATTTAGCTGGCATGATGATTGGATACATGGCAGAGGCAGCTACAAAGAAGAGATCAACACTGCCATACGGTATGATTCTGACACTTATCTTTAGAAGCCAAGGTGTGCTCATTATGGAGAATGAACCTTTAAGAAAACTGAGACACACTGATTACTATAGCATATCTACTATTCATCGGATGGGCTTCAAGAAATTGAATGGTGTTGGATAAAAGGAGGAAGAGAGGAAAGAGCAGAAAGAGATAGAGCAGAAGAAACCAGAGTAGAAGACATCCCAGGACCATCTTCTGAGGGACCATCTGTCCCTGATCCATCTATTGCGGGACATTCTTCAGCTGGACCTTCAGAGGCCGGACCTAGTACTATTCCCTCACCTCCACATCAGCCTATGCAAATTCTGGGAGATTCTCTGATGAACAAATTGATCAGTTAAGAGGTTTACTTGCTGAGTATGATAGTCAGAGATCTCAAAAATTTCTAAATTAAAAGAAGACTTTAATCAGTTGAAGAAGAACTTAATTCGAGACTGGACATGATATCCTTTACCTTAAGCAATTCAGTTGAATCCTTTGGGGCTGATCTTCATAAAATCTTCGAAAGGATGGAAGGCATTGCTGATGGGTCAGGAGCTTATGTTCATGCAACGGGTCAATTGAAGAAGGACATTGACCTTGCAGTCTCTCAAATCGAAGCTTGCCTTGAAAACTTTAAGAAATCACAAAAGGATGATGTAATGGAAATCATAGGTCATTTGAAGAAAATTGTATTCAAACATATCTGACCTTGATTTTGATTTTGATAGTTTGTACTTAGGAAGTTTTTAATATCTAATGTATTTCATTTTGAAATGTATATGAATCAACTAATGTAATGGTTCTTGCTTATGAAATGCAATTTCACATTTTCAAATATTGATTGCTTGGATCCATATGCTTTATTGAGTCTACAATTTTTTTTTATAGCTTTCTTTATCTAATACTCTCCTTATTGCTGATAACAAAAAAGGGGGAGAGATGGTTGAGATGTTGTATGCAAAGAAAGATTGAAGAATATGAATGAATATGCAAAGAAAGATTGAATATGAATATTGAATATGAATAAGCGAAGACTTGAAAATTTTAATGAAGGGAGAGATGGTTGTATATGCATAAAGAAAGAAAGAAAGGAGGAGAAATAATTGTTTATGCAAAATGACTTGAAATGTTAATCAGTTAAAATTTGATGCTTATATATAGGGGGAGCTATTCAATGCAGGGGGAGCTTAACTAAAAGCTCAATTGCTATTTTATGCACATTAAGATTAAATATTCATAATTGATGGATTATATTGAACTCATGCACAATTTTAAAAGCTTACTTTGAATATTCATTTAAAATGTTTCAAAATGACGATAATCTTTAGTTTGAATGAATTTTTGAATGCATATACTCAAAGTTTTTGTTATCATCAAAAAGGGGAGATTGTTGACCCAATTGATGATTTTGATGATTAACAAAACTACTTGAGTATAACTATTGGAGGCTCTAATGATTTTGATTTAGTGTTTCAGATTATTAGACTGTTGAATGATCAAAATCAGGAGTTACATAGTGTTCTGGATCGAATCTAATGTCTAGGTAAGAATTGCAGACATTAGAGTCGACTCCGAGAATCACAGAGCCGACTCTGGAACTGGCACGGACGTTAGAGTCGACTCTCACAGACGAAGCAGAAAGTCGATTTTTCTGGCCCCGACCTAGAGTCGACTCCGGGTAAGTTAGAGTCGACTCCGGAAAAGTTTCTTGTCGACCCCAGAAAAGTCAGAGACGACTCCAGAAATATCGTTTTGAAATGCCTCGAGCTAGAGCCGACTCCAGAAAAGTTAGAGTCGACTCCAACCCACCTGGAACAAAAATCAAGTTGCCAGATCAGCTCTAACGGTAATATTTCTATTTTACCTTATTTCTAACGGATATATTTTGATACAAGGTACACTCCAACGGATAGTTTTCTTCCAAAAATGGTGTGAAAGAAATCTATAAAAAGGAAGACTATTGTTCAAAAAAGAAAGGAAAAATAGAAGGAAAAAGAGGGAAAATCTGAGATAGACAAATCCCATTTCAAAAATCCGAGAGCTTGAATCTTAAGAGGAAACCTTCTAGCTCAAATCCACTCCACTCCAAAAAGGCTCAAGAGGAATCCAAAGCATTCAAATCAAAGTCTTGGTGGATTTCCCAACTTGGAGAAAGGAGATTCGTTTCTTGCTTTTCAACTCTTCTCAACTGCTTCAACTGTGAAGAATCGAAGCTGAGGCTTGATTCAATCCAGCAAGGAGAAGAAGAAAAGAAGAAAAGAAGAAAAGCTCAAAAGCCAACCAATCTACAAATCAGGCTTTTCTAAACCTTGTTATTCTTAATTTGTATATTTGCTCATTGAGGAGCTTTGTATTTCAAAAAAATACTCATTTTGTTTGTGCCTAGTTCAATCTGGGGATTGAACTAGAGGAGGTAGTTTTACCTCGGATCAAGCTTGGTTAAGCTTGGGTTAGGGTTTTTGTGCTGGTAAGCCCGTGTAAAACTAGCTGGGTTCGTTGTGATCCCGGAAAAACAACAAGTTTGAGTTGTGAGCTTGTAAAACAACTCGGCTGTAATCTAGAGAGATTATAGTGTGGACCCAAGTGGATCTTGGGAGTGGACGTAGGTGCTGGTTGCACCGAACCACTATAAAAATATCGTGTGTTTGCCGTGCTCATTTGTCTCTCACTCTATCTCTCTTATATTTCTGTTTGTGCATTTTTAAGTTAATTTCTCTCACTTGCACATCTTGAGTTAATTTGTTTAAAACATTTCAAAAAGTCTTAAATTTTTAAGAACCCAATTCACCCCCCCCCCTCTTGGGTTGCCATCTGGGCCAACAAAACAAGACAAGACAAGGCACGAAAGCATCTTCACAAAACTCTTTTCCATTAATGATGGAATTGAAGTACAAATTTGGCTCGAGGCCGGTTACAAAAAGAAAGAAAAGAGAAAAAGAAAAAACAGCAACTATTCAGGGCTCGTTGTTGGCCTAGATGGCAACCCAAGAGGGGGGTGAATTGGGTTCTTAAGAATTAACCTTTTGAAACTATGTGCTTTGAATTAAAAGAGATTAATTGCAAGATAAATGCTAAGCACAAATAAAGAGATAGAGTGAGAGAATCAGAACATGACAAACACAAAGATTTTATAGTGGTTCAGTGTATCCAACACTTACATCCACTCCCAAGTATCACTTGGGTCCACACTATAATCTACTTGATTACAGCCGAGTTGTTTTACAAGCACACAACTCAAAACTTATTGTTTCCCCCCGGAATTGCAACGAACCCAGCTGGTTTTCTGGGCTCACCAGCACAAAACCCAACCAAAGCTATCCTTAGCTTGTACCGAGGTATACCACTTCCACTAATTCAATCCCCTGATTGAATCAGCAAACACAAATGGAAAATAGAGTTTAGAGTACAAAACAACTCCTTTAAATGAGCAAATATGTAAATAAATAAGCAAGGTAAGAGAAGCCTGATTGAAGCTCTTTGAATGTATGCTTTTCTTCTTTCTTCTTTTCCTTCTCTCCTTTGAAAGATTGAATCAGGGCCTCAGCTCAGATTCTTCACTGAAATTTGCAGTTGACAAGTTGAGGATTTGGGGCTTTTGCTTTCTCTCTTCAAATGTTGGAAATCTCCTTGATTTGAACTTGAGAAGCTTGTGATTTCTCTTTGAGCTTTCTGAGGATGATGGATTTGAGCTCTAAGTCTTTCCTCTTGATTTCTCTCTCTTTTCACAGAGTATTTTTCTTGATTTTTCTTCTTTTCTTTGTATGTGCTCTCTCTCTTCAAACGAATGATTTTTCCCTTTATATAGATCTCTTAATCCAAGTTTAAGTGGGAAATATAGCCATTGTGAGATGTATGGATTCTTCTACACACAAAGAAAATAGCCATTAGAGGTTAGGTAAAAAGAAATCTTACCGTTGAAATCTGTTCTGATAGATAAAAATCCGTTCCTGACAGGTTGGAGTCGGCTCCAACTTTTGAGGTGTCGGCTCTAGGTCGGGTGTTCAAAATAGTAAAGAAAAAGTTGTTGGGGAGTTGGCTCCGAGAAAGGTAAGTGTCGGCTCGTCGCTTTCGGGAGTCGGCTCCGGAAACTGTAAGTGTCAGCTCCAGAAAGTCCATAAAAATACACTCTGTTCTCAGGTTAGAGTCGGCTCCAGAAACTCAGGTGTCGGCTCCCGAAATCTCAGGTGTCGGCTCCAGAAACTGAAACAGAATGCACTTCTCTGTATCTCAGGTTGGAGTCAGCTCTGAAACCCTGGGTGTCAACTCCAGACCGTGCCAAAATCCTAGAAACCTTCTGATACGCCTTGGGGTTAGCTCCTGACTATTTGGTGTCGACTCCAAGCTCTAAACTTTGAAAATTCTTTTAAAACATTGATTCAAAACATGTTTCTTTATTCTTTTTGATTGATCAAACATTTTTAATCCCTGAAACACTTGTTAAATCTATTAGAAACAAAATGAATATACTCATATCTTTTATTAATCATCAAAATCAATAATTGGGTCAACACTTGTTAGGGCCCAGCTCTCCCTCGTCGTCCTCCTCCTCCGCCGACCCCTCATCAGATTCCTCGGGGCGGATTCTCTCGAGCTCGGCGATGTCGATCTTAAGAGCCGTGGACACCTTAGTTTTGCACATATCGAAGCCCTTAACATAGGCATCGAGGCTGGCCTCAAGGACCTCCTTCCCGAATTCTGGCGAGGAATTATAGTTGGTTATGACCTGTCCCGCCCTAGCCTCAGCCTGCTGGGCCCTGGCATCGGCCTCCTGGGCTTGCGTCTCAGCCCGCTGAGCCCTACCTTCGGCCTCCTTGGCTTGCGCCTCGGCCTGCTACGCCCTGGCCATGGCCGCCTTAGCCTGTGCCTCAGCCTTCCAGGCTCGACCCTCAGCTTCCTCGGCTCGCGCGTTGGCCTCGTCGGCATGAGCCATGACCCGGCTTTCTCATGGCCTGCCTCGACCGCCGCCTTCTCCGTGGCGGCAGCTCTCTCCGCAGCAGCCGGCCTCATCTCGCGTCGCCCCGACCTCCCTCTCAGCGCATTGAAGCTGATGGACCAGCTCCTCATTCCGCTCCACGGCGGCCTTCAGTCTTTCCAAGATCAGTTCCAATTTGGCCTTAGCCGCGGATGCTCGGCCACTCTTAGCTTCGGCCTGGTATTCCGCCTCCCTTATTCGACCTCCCAAATTCTCCTCCTGGGCCTTGGCCTCATGGTGAAGTCGAGCAAGGCTCTGGGACTGCAACATACTCTCCTTCTTATACTTGTCGGCCCGCGCCATGGACTTTATGAGCACGTCCACTGAGTGAGACATCGCCTCACGAAGGGCTATTGCGTCGTTGGCCATCTGCGGTAGAAGAATATGTTCCCACAGAAGACTAAGACATCGGAAGACACGTCCGAAAATGAAAGGAACCCAAAGGATTATCGGGACAACGGAGACCATCACCATATCTAGAAGCACGGAGTGGCTCAACCCCTGCGTCTCCTCCTCAGACTTGGTAGTCCGAAACTTTGACAAGAGATAGGCAGCCCGCCCGGCATCTGTCATCGAGCCGAGCACGGGTGCTGGCTGCGCCATCTTCTCCTGCGGCCCTTCAGCCTGAGGGCGAGTCGGGCGGCACGCTGATTGTTGGGATGAGCTCCCCGGCTCATCCCTCTGCTTCTTGGTCGCCTCCGTCCCAGCCCTGGACCTTCTGGCGACTAACTCCCCTCTCCGGCAGTTGGGGGGAGCACTCTCCGTCTCCAACTCGGCGGTAGCCGGGAGCTGACATCAACTGTAACCTGCCTCGCCTCGGGCACGTCGGCGGTGGAAGGGGCTTCCTCTTCAAGATCCACAATCACCATGGCGGCTTTGGTGGTGACCAAA
Organism: Calamus simplicifolius; assembly: GCA_900491605.1. Classification (NCBI taxonomy): domain Eukaryota; kingdom Viridiplantae; phylum Streptophyta; class Magnoliopsida; order Arecales; family Arecaceae; genus Calamus; species Calamus simplicifolius. The sequence continues at coordinate 102,024 of UESW01002945.1, read as the reverse complement.
ATCTCTCTTTCCTCTATTTTGATCCCGGCCGGCCCTGGGACCACTTCTCCAACCGGCGTTTCCTCAACTGGCTCCTCTGCAGGCGTTGGAGCCTTGGGGACTTCAGTGGCTTGAGCTAGCTCGGCCCGCTCCTTCCTTCGAGCTTTCTTCACCAGCCTTGACGTTTCCCCGGTCGCCGGCCTCTTCTGCTTCAAGGCGGCTTCAAATGCGCCGGCGGGAAACTTCATCGATGCGCCCAAAAACAAGGAATGTTAGCAACAGCGTACAGTAATCTTCTGATCGAGATAGAAGGAATCAGATGTCATGCTCACCGACCGCCGGGGCCAACTTGACCTCTATCAGGTTCTCCTCGGATAGGAGTTCCTTGTAGCCAAGGATTTGGTAGTTGGACAATTGGGTGAAGAGCTCCCTATCCCTTTCCCCCATGGTGGAGTTATCGTTGGAGCTGGTATTTGGCTCCCTCCAATCGGCCCTCACCCCCTCAACGTGGGCGAAGAGGAATCAAGGCTTCCACCCCTAATTTTAGACGGGAGACCTAGGGTAAAGGCCCTACCTGGCCTGGCGGTGAATGCCTACCAGGCCCCCTCACCTTGGCGGCGGAGCTTATAGAAAGCCCGGAACAGCGATAACCCTGGCCAGGCCTCTTGGAAGTAGCAAAGAATGACAAAAGTGCAGATAATCCATATCGAATTCGGAGTCAACTACACCGGTACTAACCTATACCTATCTAAGATATTCAGAAAAAAGGGGTGAAAAGGGAGGCGCAGTCCACACCGGAAGAACTCCTCGTATAGAGCAACCTGACCAGGGTGGGCGGAGATCACTCTATGTTCGGGCCCCGATGCGGACAGGTGGATGAAGCTGGGGACCATATACTTAGCCCTAATAGCCTCTACATCTTCGGGGGTCACGGTTGAGGCCACTCCTGACAGACTTGTCGGATCAAGACTCACCACTGGAGGTTGTTCCGGATGGCGGGAGGACACATGAACTGCCCTAATAGGAGAGGCTGGGGTAGATGGAGGTTCGGTCGCCATCGGTCGATCGCGTATTTAATGCCACCCACCAACCAGGGCACCTGGCTAACTGAAGGGGTTTGGCCTTCACTGTCGGAATGGGAAGACTCTACAATGGGCCTCTTACCCTCCCTAACAGCATGGCGGTCCAAGGGGTGAGACAAAGGATAAGACTAACCTAGGAATCGAAAGGAACTCGAGGGCAGAAAAACTCAGGTTGCAGAGGAATTCAGAGAAAGGAAAGTTAAAAGAAAGCAATGGCAATGTAAAAGCTTTCCCCAAGCCCTTGGGGCGCTTTTATACCCCCATTCCCGAACGACAATAATCGAGGCCCCACCACGTGGCGCTCTTCTATTGCATCACGAGCCGTTCGCTGAAAATCTCACCTGCGCCCAAGATGTGCCACCTCGATTTGCCCTGAGGAGCGTGATCCCTGACCAATCGCAGGGCATAAAAAATGGAGAAGCAATAATAACCTTGCCCTTTTCCATTCCCCGATGGGCGCTTTCCTCAGGGCGACCGGCGTCGACGTCAGCCCCCACCTACCACATGATTGTGGAAGATCTGCGAAGCGACACTGCCTCGAGACAACGCGCTAGCTCACCAAGCTATTAAAAGCGCACTAAAGGGCAATCATTTTTTGAATTTTTGCGCCCCTCTTGCCCAAAGGACAGCGGGCGCGTGGCCCTTCGCGCTCAGGGCGGGGGGGGCATCTGTTGTGGCTGACGTAGCCACGAGGGCAATTATGAAAAAATCAAAAGCTTAAGGCTTAAGGCGGCCCTGCCCCGGCATCTCCAAGTCGGCCGAGTTGTCCCCGACTTCTCCAAGTCGGCCTCGCTCGGCCCCAGCACCTCCCAGTTGGCCGAGCCGGCCCCGACTTCTCCAAGTCGGCCCCGCTCGGCCCCGACATCTCCAAGTCGGCCGAGTCGGCCCTGACTTCTCCAAGTCGGCCCCGCTCAGCCCAACATCTTCAAGCCGGCCAAGCCGGCCCCGACTTCCAAGTTGGCCCCGCTCGGCCCCGGCATCTCCAAGTCAGCCGAGTCGGCCCCGACTTCTCCAAGTTGGCCCCGGCACCTCCCAGTCGGCCGAGTCGGCTCCGACTTCTCCAAGTCAGCCCCGGCACCTCCCAGTCGGCCGAGCCAACCCCGACTTCTCCAAGTCGACCTCGCTCGGCCCCGGCACCTCCCAGTCGGCTGAGCCGACCCCGACTTCTCCAAGTCAGCCCCGGCATCTCCAAGTCGGCCGAGTTGGCCCTGACTTCTCCAAGACGGCCCCGCTCAGCCCCGGCATCTCCAAGCCAGCTGAGCCGGCCCCGACTTCCCCAAGTCGGCCCCGCTCGGCCCCGGCATCTCCAAGTCGGCCCCGGCACCTCCCAGTCGGCCGAGCCCCGGCATCTTCAAGTCGGCCGAATCAGCCTCGACTTCTCCAAGTCGGCCCCGCTCGGCCCCGGCACCTCCAGTCGGCCGAGTCGGCCCCGACTTCTCCAAGTCGGCCCCGCTCGGCCCCGGCACCTCCCAGCCGACTGAGCCGGCCCCGACTTCCCCAAGTCGGCCCCGCTCAGCCCCGGCATCTCTAGTCCGCCGAGTTGGCCCCGCTCGGCCCAGCACCTTCCAGTCGGCCGAGCTGGCCCCGACTTCTCCAAGTCGGCCCCGCTCGGCCCCGACATCTCCAAGCTGGCCGAGCCGGCCCCGACTTTCCCAAGTCAGCCCCGCTCGGCCCCGACATCTCCAAGTCGGCCGAGTTGGCCCCGCTCGGCCCCGACACCTCCCAGTCGGCGGAGTCGACCCCAACCATCCCTAGTCGGCCCTGCCCCGGTATCTCCAGGTCGGCCGAGTTGGCCCTGCTCGGCCTCGGCACACTCAGGAGGGTCAAGGCAGTCCCGACCAGTCCTGACTTTCCCAAGATGGCCCTAGGACGGTCCTGGCTATTCAAGCCGCCATCCTTCTGACCCGCACCGTCTAACACAACCAGGTCCAACCACCCACTGGCCGCTCCATTGATGGGACCAGACCTAACTACCCGCCAGCTCCACTGACTGATGGGACGTGGCTCACCAACCGCCATTTTTTTCCTCTCCGATGGGACAGGACCCACCAACCGGCCCAGATTCACGCAACCCCTACGAACCCCGCGGACATTCTCTTTTCCGATGGGACAGCACCCCTCCGGTCTTGGAACTTTTTTGTAGGCCATCCGATCATGCGTGGATTCATGGATTAAGCAGCTCTCTTCTTCCAACGTTCAAGGCCGGTGATCGAGCGTCATCAATAATGATCACTGAATATAATCTTTTCCGCTATCCGACGTGATAAGCACCATATCAATGCTTCTTTGAACAAAGAACGAAACAATAGATGGTACAGTATGACATAGTTTTTTTTTCCTAAAAAGCTAATTGAAAAATTATAAATTTGAGGGCTTATATGAAATTGTTAATCTTTTGTATTTTTAATTTTATACAAACAAGTATAAAATATTACATAGAGATTGTTGTTTTATATAGTGTATATATTTGCTTTGAGAAACCTTTTACCAGTGAATTGAAAACATAGGAGATTGCATGGGTTGCTCAGTCAAGCTCTCTTTTTTTTCTTTTTTCTTCTTCTTGATCTTTGAAACACAAGATGGGAGCAAACGTGAAATGGTCTCTAAATTTACCTTTTAACAAGATTCGAACCAAGCAACTACTGGGCATCGCTTTGCAACTCCGGGCAACCGCTTGAAGTTGTGTGCGTTTGGGAAAAAGTCAAATGCCTGACCTAATTAGGATCCTTCATTCTTTCATATCTCTGTGCTTCCCTTTGTCTTCAGGGATCACTAAATCCATCATTTAGAAAATTGACATTGGTTTCTACTAACTTCATCCGGCCATTTACTGCTGACAATTAGACATTTGTTATCCTGAAGGACCACCTGGCGAACTTATATATATATATATATGTTGCCGCTGAAATCCGTCCTCCGGCTTGGGCGCGATCGGGCTGCAGCATGGGCTCCCTCCGGGGCGGACCTGCAAGACAGTCCTCACGCGAGAGGCGTTGGGGGTGGCCCTCTGCGGAAGACCCTCCGACGCCCAAGTCAGTGGAGACCAGCAATCAACAAATATGGGGAGAAGGATCCCTCGGGAAGCGTTCCTCCGAGCTCTCGTGGGAGCTTTTCATGGCGGAGTGTAAGAACTGTAAATGAAAAATGGGCGTAGAATAGCCGTACCTGAGAGGCTTGAGGGTGGTAGTATTTATAGGCGGTCACCTGACTTCTTGGACATGCTCTGGATAAGGTCTGAAAGTTGTTGGGATTCGAAACGGATTTAAATCAGGTTGTTACAGGGCCGGTAGGATCCGTATCTGGTTAGTTAGAGGATCGACGGCTGGGAGGCGGAAGAGCTGGCCGATGGATCGAGACTCAATGGCTGCATGGTCCCTAGGCCACTATTGTAGGTCCTAGGCCACGTCTTGGCATGATTCCTTGTTTGGAATCTTATTCTGTTACAGTGAATTGAACTCTCCCGCGCCAGATTCCGCAGAGGTCTGAAGTAGCTCGGATCGAATGGCCGAGGAATGGTTTGGCCTTGATGGCAGTAGCATAAGAATAGCTCGGGTTGCCGAGGCATTTGGCCGAACCTGCCGAAGTATAATGTGGTTGGCCGAGTCGGACTTCTGTGAAGCATGGAGTCAAGAACTCTTTGTCTCGGCTTTATGACGCCATCCTTCCTTAAGCAAAAAGTACCAGGGGGCAACGTTGCAGCCATAAATGCCTTAATGATAGAAGGAGATAAGGCTTAAATGCCTTAAAGCAGGTAAATGCACATGGCCTTTATGAGGCCATAATTGTGTTGGTGCGAAGGTCATAGCGCGATTGCGGAAACCGAGCTAAAGTGTCGAGGTATGTTGGCCGAAGCATATTTACCGAGGCATGTTGGCCGAAGCATATTTTCCGAGGCATGTTTGCCGAAGTATATTTGCCGACCGAGGCATGTTGGCCGAACTATACTTGCCGAACTATATTTGCCGAGACATGTTTGCCGAACTATACTTTCTCTTCTCTTTTATTCCATTAAATGCTGGTCAAGTCATTATGACCGTTCCTGCACCATTGAATGCTCCGGCTTATTGATTTGACGGATATTAATGAGGGGCCGTTGGGAGAACCCACTTTTTTCCCTTTTATTCTCTTTCTTCATAATGAGGAGACTCTTGTCGCTAGAATGTCGTGCCAGCAGGGCATTCGGACTGAGCGCGACCCCATCGCCGATGTGAGCGGTCAACAATGCAGTGATGATTTTACCCCTCATCACATGCCCCCCACTCCCTAGTCCGAAGTGTAATTTCAGATATAGGGAGTAGAATTCTGGAGCAATCTTATTTAGGGGACGTGTCATTCGATCCACTGTAGAGGATGTGTTTATCTCTGTGTAGGTTAGAGAAAGGCCTGGGCGGCCCTCTTGCTGAAGTAAAATAAGGTGCTTTAGTTGCACTAGAGTGTCCGAGAAATTATCCGGCTGGGACGAAGCTTTAGTGCTGTATCACTCGGATTGGCCGAGGCTGCAGAAATATATCACTCAGTCTTCGGCCGAGGCTTTGATAATAAGAGATGCACTCTGGGTCTGGCCGGGGCTTTTGATAATAAGAGATGCACTCCGGCTCTGGCCGGGGCTTTTGATAATAAGAGATGCACTCCGGCTCTGGCCGAGGCTTTTGAAGATCAATAAGATATGCACTCCGGCTCTGGCTGGGGCTTTTGATAATAAGAGATGCACTCCGGCTCTTGCCGGGGCTTTTGAAGATCAATAAGAGATGCACTCCGGCTCTGGCCGGGGCTTTTGATAATAAGAGATGCACTCCGGCTCTGGCCGGGGCTTTTGAAGATCAACAAGATATGCACTCCGGCTCTGGCCGGGGCTTCCGATAATGAGAGATGCACTCCGGCTCTGGCCGGGGCTACGCACTTCGGCTCTGGCCGGGGCTTCCAATAATGAGAGATGCACTCCGGCTATGGCCAGGGCTTTCGGTAATAAGAGATGCACTCCGGCTCTGGCCGGGGCTTTCGATAATGAGAGATGCACTCCGGCTCTGGCCGGGGCTTACGCACTTCGGCTCTGGCCGGGGCTTACGCACTTCGACTCTGGCCGGAGCTTTTGGTAATGAGAGATGTACTCCGGCTCTGGCCGGGGCTTTGGTAATAAGAGATGCACTCCGGCTCTGGCCGGGGCTTCCGATAATGAGAGATGCACTCCGGCTCTGGCCGGGGCTTACGCACTTCGACTCTGGCTGGGGCTTTTGGTAATGAGAGATGCACTCCGGCTCTGGCCGGGGCTTTTTATGACCTGCTTCTCATTGTGACTTTCAAGGAGAGTTATAAAAATTTCGCAGGCCTTAAAACTGAACTTAATTCAATGAATAAAAATGGGTCTAGAAAGAGCGTACTTTTATGGATGACTTTATTACTCGATTGTAACCGAGCCTTCAATATTATATTTATTGCTTGGTTGTTGCCGAGCCTTCCATTGTAACCGAGGCTTTAAATAATAAAATACTCGATGTTGCCGAGCCTTCCAGGATGCCACTCGGTTGTAACCGAGGCTTCAAATAATAAAATACCATGCCACTCGGTTGTAACCGAGGCTTTAAATAATAAAATACTCGGTGTTGCCAAGCCTTCCAAGATGCCACTCGGTTGTAACCGAGGCTTTAAATAATAAAATACTCGGTGTTGCCGAGCCTTCCAAGATGCCACTCGGTTGTAACCGAGGCTTTAAATAATAAAATACTCGATATTGCCGAGCCTTCCAAGATGCCACTCGGTTGTAACCGAGGCTTCAAATAATAAAATACTCGATGTTGCCGAGCCTTCCAATATGCCACTCGGTTGTAACCGAGGCTTCAAATAATAAAATACTCGGTGTTGCCGAGCCTTCCAGGATGCCACTCGGTTGTAACCGAGGCTTTAAATAATAAAATACTCGGTGTTGCCGAGCCTTCCAAGATGCCACTCGGTTGTAACCGAGGCTTCAAATAATAAATACTCGGTGTTGCCGAGCCTTCTAAGATGCCACTCGGTTGTAACCGAGGCTTCAAATAATAAATACTCGGTGTTGCCGAGCCTTCTAAGATGCCACTCGGTTGTAACCGAGGCTTCCAAATAAATTACTCGGTGTTGCCGAGCCTTCAAGATTATATTTTACTTGGCGCTGCCAAGGTTCGGAGGCCGTTACTCGGTTGTAGCCGAGCCTTCAAGATTATATTTTCTTGGTGCTGCCAAGGTACGGAGATTTTGTTGCTCGGCCCAGCCGAGGATTTATACGACCTGCTTCTTATTGCAGCTTTCAAGGAGAGTTATAAAAATTTCGCAGGCCTTTTAAAAACTAAACTTAATTCAATGAATAAAAGTGGGTCTAGAAAGAGCATACTTTTATGGATGAATTTATTACTCGGTTGTTGCCGAGCCTTCAGAAATATATCACTCGGTCTTTGGCCGATGCTCTGGAAATTTATTACTCGGTTGTTACCGAGCCTTTAGAAATATATTACTCGTTGTTGCCGAGCCTTCCAAGATGCTACTCGGTTGCTTCCAAATATTAATTGCTGCTTGGTTGTAACCGAGGCTTCAAATATTAAATTACTTGGTGATGCCAAGCCTTCCAAAATGCTACTCGGTTGTAACCGAGGCTTTCAAATAATAAAATACTCGGTGTTGCCGAGCCTTCCAAGATGCTACTCGGTTGCAACCGAGGCTTCAAATAATAAATTACTCGGTGTTGCCGAGCCTTCCAAGGTGCTACTCGGTTGTAACCGAGGCTTTCAAATAATAAAATACTCGGTGTTGCCGAGCCTTCCAAGATTATATGCTGCCAAGGTTCGGAGACTGTTACTCGGTTGTAGCCGAGCCTTCAAGATTATATTTTACTTGGCGCTGCCAAGGTCGGAGACCGTTACTCGGTTGTAGCCGAGCCTTCAAGATTATATTTTACTTGGCGCTGCCAAGGTTCAGAGACCGTTACTCGGTTGTAGCCGAGCCTTCAAGATTATATTTTACTTGGCGCTGCCAAGGTTCGGAGACCGTTACTCGGTTGTAGCCGAGCCTTCAAGATTATATTTTACTTGGCGCTGCCAAGGTTCGGAGACCGTTACTCGGTTGTAGCCGAGCCTTCAAGATTATATTTTACTTGGCGCTGCCAAGGTACAGAGATTTTGTTGCTCGGCCCGGCCGAGGATCGGAGATTTTTACATGGCCCTGCCAAGGTTCGGAGAATTTTGTTGCTCGGCCCAGTTGAGGTTCGGAGATTTTTACTTGGCCCTGCCAAGGTTCGGAGAATTTGTTGTCGGCCCGCCGAGGTTCGGAGATTTTTACTTGGCCCTGCCAAGGTTCGGAGAATTTTGTTGCTCGGCCCAGCCGAGGTTCAGAGATTTTTACTTGGCCTTGCCAAGGTTCGGAGAATTTGTTGCTCGGCCCAGCCGAGGTTCGGAGATTTTTACTTGGCCCTGCCAAGGTTCGGAGATTTCCTGTGCAAATAGGCAACTCGGTCGTGCCGAGGATTGGTGAGCAGCACTTGTTTCTTTTCGCAATCTTGGCAACATAATGTGTGATGATTCACGTTGCAAATTATGAAAATACATGTTGACAGGAAGGTATAATAAGGCATATCAAAATGGACTCATAGAGGACATACCCTATTGATAATACTTACGGAGATTGTCCGAGTTCCACGTCCGGGGGACAAACTTTCCATTTAGATCTTGCAGCTTGTAGGTTCCCGTTCCAATGATCTCCGCCACTTGGTAGGGGCCTTCCCAATTTGGTGCCAGTTTTCCTTGCTCCAGCGGTTTGGAGACAGATGCTTTCCGGAGATCAGGGTCGCCGGGAGAGAAGGATCTCCCTTTGACTCTGGAGGCATGATAGCATTCACGGATAGGGGGGTCCTATCTCCACGGGGATGACAGCTTCTACGCCGAAGGCCATCCGTAACGGGGTCTCACCTGTGGGGACTCTCTGTGTGGTGCGGTAGATCCACTGGCCGAGGTTGAAGCTGGACGTTGGACTTCTGTGAAGCATGGAGTCAAGAACTCCTTGACTTGGCTTTATGACGCCATCCTTCCTCACGCAAAAGGTGCCTAGGGGGCAACGCGGCAGCCATAAATGCCTTAATGATGGAAGGAGATAAGGCATTAAATGCAGGTAGATGCACATGGCCTTTATGAGGCCATAAACGCCTTGGTGCGCATAGCGCGGCTATGGAAGCCGATCTGTTGTGCCAAGGCAAGGAGAAGGCGGAGATGGCATCGAGTCGTGGCGAGAGAACACCGGAGAGATGAATCAGGCCCGCCGAGATCTGGGGAGATCCTTGTCGCAGCCCCCTTGCGGGACTAGTCTGGCCTCCTTAGGTCGATATGGGGGTCCGCAACTCCATGCGGACCAGAAGAAGAAGTGGCTGGAGAAAGAGGAGCTGCGGCCTCTTCTGGGAGGCATGGAGCAGGGGTAGCTACAACTGGATGGGGAGTTGTATGGCGCTCCTGAACTAGACGGGTCAGGGCCTGGACCTGCTGGACCAGTGTGGCGAACGAGTCCTGGGTCACTGGGACAGCTGGTGGCGACGGAGTCTCAGCTGATGGCAGCGGCAGTGCCACGATACTCATCAGATCGAGTCTCTGGGAGGCAACCCGGTCCTGGGCTTCAGAAGTTGCCCTTCTCTGATTAGCCATTGGAGAGGTTCTCTTTCAGATCGAGATCCTTGTCTCCTTTTTTCAAGTTTAACGGACTTGAGACCCCTTCCTCTAGCGCCAATCTGTTGCCGCTGAAATCCGTCCTCGGCTTGGGCGCGATCGGCTGCAGCGTGGGCTCCCTCCGGGGCGGACCTGCAAGACAGTCCTCACGCGAGAGGCGTTGGGGGTGGCCCTCTGCGGAAGACCCTCCGACGCCCAAGTCAGTGGAGACCAGCAATCAACAAATATGGGGAAAATGCGACAACTCGTTACTCACTCGAGTCATCATCCCTTGATGCCACCTGGCGCTCTCCTTCAAATCGGCAATTTCACCATCACGCCGTTTCAATTCCTCCTCCATTTCGCCGAGCATTCTCGCCAGGCGCCTTCTCTCATCGTCGGCCTCCCTCCCCCGCCGACTCATGCTCTCACCGTGTTCCCGCTGCATCGCCGCCACCTCCGCGGAATGTTTCGATTTAATTTTTGCCAACTCCAAGCACGCGTCGTGTTCCTCGCTAGGAGTCCCTGTAACTCCTCCACCCGGCGCTTCTGCTTGGACACCTCGTCCACGGCGGCCTGATGTGCCGCCCTTGCCGCCTTCGAGTTCCTGTCCATCGTGTCCATGAGCTCTTCAAACTGCTCAGACACCTTCAGCCGCGACTGGAGCTCGACATTCTCCCTCCGGGCCTGGACACTGGCCCCCGTCGCCAAACTCAGGCGCCAGCAAATCGCCCGGGAAAGCAAAACGCTCTGCAAAGACAAAAACCGAATAAGCGCCCACGATGGGGTCCATCGGGAAACATCTGCCACATAGGAAAAGTGACTCACCCGCGAAGCGTAGTCCCGGGTCATCCTCATCAAAGTCGTGTTATCAATGGCAGGAAGGAGATGGATACTCTCAGCTACACCTTGCTGCCCGAACGCAGCATCGACCAATCCCAGGTCGGCAAACTTGTCCGTCGACGGATCCGCACCCGGATGCAGGACCGACCTTATCATGGCGGAAAACGCCTCATCAATGCTGGTCTCCGAGCTGCTGGGTTGACCGGCCCCGCCTGAGGGACCGGCCTGGAAAACCCCCAGCTGAGAAGCCTTCAACCTCCCAGCCTCCTCCATCAAGGCCCTGGCTTGGGCCTCTTCAGATAGCTCGGCCAGCCCAAGCGCCAGCCTCCCCAAAATCTTCTTCGAGGGGAGCCCCGATCGTGGGACCCCCACTTTGTTGTGCTCCCTCCACCGATGCATCCTTCCCAGTCGCCACCACCTGCGTCTCCTCCGCGAGCTCCCCCGAGGCCTCGGTCCGACCCGCCTCTTGACCCATCGAGGGCGCCCGACCTCACTGCTACCAGACTCCCCGGCGGACAGACCAAGTGGGGGCTCCCCCTGAACTTCCTCCGCTGCGGCTGTCTCCTCCCCCTCTCCCGCTGGAGCCAGTGTAATCCCGCGGGGGCAATGGGCCCCTCTGCTACGGCCGCCTCCGATGGACCCGCCGCAGGTTCCTCTTTCAAGGGGGACGCGGTCGGACGAGCCAGCGGAGCTTCGTCCGAACTGTCCGATATCTCCAGTACAAGGGCGCCAGGTGCCGTGGCCATTCTCCCCGGATCCTCCTTCGCCCCGGCGGTCCTACGGGGACTGCTCCAACGTCCGGCGGGCTTTTGGCAGAGGTATGGGCCCTTTTCTCGGGCCGGCCGCTGTCCGCGCCGCTACCTTCCCCTGGGCGCTTCCCCCTCTTCCTCTTGGAGAGGCTCGACAACGCCAACCTTGTGGCTGTCAAACCGGAATTTACATACTCAGGCCCAAGCGCGGTAATCAAGAAAAATACACAGCGCAAAAGGAACTCACCTTGAGGATCCAGAGGGCTGAGCCCGGCTGCGAAGAGGGCCCCCTCCGATAACAGGTCGTTAGCCGAAAATACCTGTCCATTACGAAGGACATCCAGGTCCCTCTCCTCCTGCGCCGATAAGGCCGGATGCGTCTCCGCATCCCTCGCAACTTCCCCCCATCGTCGAGGGAAATCGGAACCGACGTTCCCCTCCGCAATCACGAACCGGCTCTTCCACCCCTTGATGGAAGAAGGCTTATCCGCGATGACATTAAAGATCTCCGGGGCCCGATGGAGGTCCACTCCGATTTCCTCCCAGTCAAGTGGTAACAGGTGCGGAAAAGGGGGAGAGTTGCAACGACTTNCGACAGCTTAATGCATCTTAAGCAATCTCCCACGCGGCTGGTGTATCTCTCAAAAATGCATCCAAACGTTGGCAAATCTAAGACTACGGTCCGGCCATGCATTGTCGATGTGCACAATGCTCAGCAACAGAAAACATCTCAGAAGAAAGGGTCCTCCTCGTTAACAGGATCGGGGCCCGCCTTGTCGTTAGTTGCACAATAAAATGTTCGACCCAAAGGAGAGAGAACAAACAAGACAAGACAAGGCACGAAAGCATCTTCACAAAACTTTTTTCCATTAATGATGGAATTGAAGTACAAAATTTGGCTCGAGGCAGGTTACAAAAAGAAAGAAAAGAGAAAAAGAAAAAACAACAACTCTTCAGGGCTTGCTAGGCCCGGCTCTCCCTCGTCGTCCTCCTCCTCCACCGACCCCTTGTCAGATTCCCCGGGACTGATCCCTTCGAGCTCGGCGATGTCGATCTTAAGAGCCGCAGACACCTTAGTTTTGCACATGTCGAAGCCCTTAACATAGGCATCGAGGCTGGCTTCGATGACCTCCTTCCCGAATTCCGGCGAGGACTTATAGTTGGTTATGACCTATCCCGCCCGGCCTTAGCCTGCTGGGCCCTGGCATTGGCCTCCTGGGCTTGCGTCTCAGCCCGCTGAGCCCTACCTCAGCCTCTTTGGCTTTGCCTCGGCCTGCTGCGCCCTGGCCACGGCCACCTTAGCCTGTGCCTCGGCCTCCCAGGCTCGGCCCTCAGCTTCCTCGGCTCGTGCATTGGCCTTGTCCGCGTAAGCCACGGCCCCGGCTTTCTCATGGCCTGCCTCGACTGCTGCCTTCTCCACGGCGGCAGCTCTCTCCGCAGCAGCCCGTGCCTCATCTCACGCCGCCCTGACGTCCCTCTCGGTGCGTTGAAGCTGATGGACCAGCTCCTCATTCCGCTCCACGGTGGCCTTCAGTCTGTCCGAGACCAGTTCTAATTTGGCCTTGGCCGCGGATGCCCACCACTCTCAGCTTCAGCCCGGCATTCTGCCTCCCTTATTCGGCCACCCAAATTCTCCTCTCGGGCCTTGGCCTCGTGGTCAAGTCGAGCAAGGCTCTGGGACTGCGCCATGCTCTCCTTCTTATACTTGTCGACCCGCACCATGGACTTTATGAGCACGTCCGCTGAGTGAGACATCGTCTCATGAAGGGCTATCGCACCGTTGGCCATCTGCGGCAGAAGAATATGTTAGCCAAGAAGACTGAGATATCGGAAGACACATCCGAAAATGAAAGGAACTCAAAGGATTACCTGGACAATGGAGACCATCACCATATCTAGGAGCGCAGAGTGGCTCAACCTCGCGTCTCCTCCTCGGACTCGGCAGTCCGAAACTTCAACAAGAGAGGCAGGCCCGCCCAGCGTCTGTCATCGAGCCGAGCACAAGTGCTGGCCGCGCCATCTTCTCCTGCGGCCTTCAGCCCGAGGGTGAGTCGGGCGGTGCGCTGATTGTTGTATGAGCTCCCCGGCTCATCCCTCTGTTTCTTGGTCGCCTCCATCCCAGCCCTGGACCTTCTGGCGACTAACTCCCCCTCTCCGGAGTTGGGGGAGCACTCTCCGTCTCTGGCTCGGTGGCAGCCGGAGGGCTGACAACAACTGTAACCTGCCCCACCTCGGGTATGTCGGCGGTGCAGGGGCTTCCTCTTCAAGATCCACAATCACCACGTGGCTTTGGTGGTGACCGGAATCTCTCCTTCCTCTATTTCGGTCCCGGCCGGCCCGGGACCACTTCTCCAACCGGCGTTTCCTCAGCCGGCTCCTCTGCAGGCGTTGGAGCCTTGGGGACTTCAGCGGCTTGAGCTGACTCGGCCTGCTCCTTTCTTCGAGCTTTCTTCGCCGGCCTTGATGTTTCCTCAGTCGCCGGCCTCTTCTGCTTCAAGGCAGCTTCAAACGTGCCGGCGAGAAACTTCATCGCTGCACCCAAAAACAAGGAATGTTAGCAACAACGTATAGTAATCTTCCGGTCAAGACAGAAGGAATCGGACGTCATGCTCACTGACCACCGGGGCCAACTTAGCCTCTATCAGGTTCTCCTCGGACAGGAGTTCCTTGTAGCCAGGGATTTGGCAATTGGACAATTGGGTGAAGAGCTCCCTATCCCTTTCCCCCACGGTGGAGTTATCGTTGGAGCTGGTGTCTAGCTCCCTCCAGTCGGCCCTCACCCCCTCGACGTGGGCAAAGAGGAATCGAGGCTTCCACCCCCTAATTTTAGATGGAAGACCTAGGGGAAAGGCCCTACCCATCCTGGCGTGAATGCCCACCAGGCCCCTTCACCTTGGCGACGGAGATTATAGAAAGCCCGGAATAGTGATAACCCTGGCCAGGCCTCCTGGAAGTAGCAAAGAATGATAAAAGCGCAGATAATCCGAATCAAATTCGGAGTCAACTGCGTCGGCGCTAATCTATACATATCTAAGAGATGCAGGAAAAAAAGGTGAAAAGGGAGGCGCAGTCCACACCGAAAGAACTCCTCGTATAGAGCAACCCGACCAGGGTGGGCGGAGGTCACTCTATCTTCGGGCTCCGTGCGGACAGGCGGATGAAGCTCGGGACATATACTTAGCCCTAATAGCCTCTATGTCTTCGGGGGTCATGGTTGAGGCCACTCCTGATGGACCTGCCGGATCAAGACTCACCGCCGGAGGTTATCCCGAACGGCGGGAGGACACAGGAATTGCCCTAATAGGGGAGGCTGGGGAAGATGGAGGTTCGATTGCCATCGGTCGATCGTGGATGGTAACACCACCCACTAGCCGGGGCACCTGGCTAACTGAAGGGGTTTGGCCTTCACTGTCGAATGGGAAGACTCTACAATGGGCCTCTTACCCTCCCTAATAGCACGGCGGTCCATGGGTGAGACAAAGGATAAGACTAACCTGGGAATCAAAAGGAACTCGAGGGCAGAAAAACTCAGGTTGCAGAGGAATTCAGAGAAAGGAAAGTTGGAAGAAAGCAATGGCAACGTAAAAGCTTTCCCCAAGCCATTGGGGCACTTTTATACCCCCATTCCCGAACGACAATAATCGAGGCCTGCCATGTGACACTCTTCTATTGTGCCATGAGCCGTCCGCTAGAAATCTCGCCTGTGCCCGAGATGTGCCGCCTCAATTCGCCCCGAGGAGTGTGATCTCCGACCAATCGCAGGGCATAAAAAACAGAGAAGCAATAATAACCTCCGCCTTTTTCCATTCCCCGATGGGCGCTTTCCTCAGGGCGTCCGGCGTCGACGTCAGCCCCACCTACCATATGATTGTGGAAGATCTGCAAAGCTACACTGCCTCGGGATGCACCAGCTCACCAAGCTATTAAAAGCGCACTAAAGGAAAATCAATTTTTTAAATTTTTGCGCCCCTCTCACCCAAAGGACAGCGGGCGCGTGGCCCTTCGCGCTCAGGGGCGGGGGGGGGGAGCATCTGATGTGGCTGACATTGCCATGAGGGCAATTATGGCAAAATCAAAAGCTTAAGGCGGCCCGCCCCAGCATCTCCAAGTCGGCCGAGTCGGCCCCGACTTCTCCATGTCGGCCCTGCTCGGCCCCGGCACCTCCCAGTTGGCCCCGGCATCTCCAAGTCGATCGAGTCAGCCCAGACTTCTCCAAGTCGGCCCCGCTCGGCCCTGGCATCTCCAAGTCGGCCGAGTCGGCCCCGACTTTCCAAGTCGGCCCCACTCGGCCCCGGCACCTCCCAGTCGGCCCCACTCGGCCCCGGCATCTCCAAGCCGGCTGAGCTGGCCCCGACTTTCCCAAGTCGGCCCGCTCAGCACCGGCATCTCCAAGTCAGCCGAGTCAGCCCCGCTCAGCCCCGGCACCTCCCAGTTGGCCGAGTCAACCCCGACCATCCCTAGTCGGCTCCATCCCGGCATCTCCAGGTCGGCCAAGTCGGCCCTGCTCAGCCTCGGCGCCTTCAAGAGAGTCAAGGCAGTCCCGACCTATCCCGACTTTCCCAAATTGGCCTCAGGACGGTCCTAGCTGTTCAAGCTGCCATCCTTCTGACCCGTGCCATCTGACACAAACAAGTCTAACCACCCATTGGCCGCTCCATTGATAGGACTAGACCTAACTACCCGCCAGCTCCACTGATTGATGGGATGTGACTCACCAACCACCATTTTTCCCCCTCTCCGATGGGACAGGACCCACCAACCGACCTAGATTCACGCAACCCCTGAATCCCACGGATATTCCCTTCTCATGGAACTCCACGGGTTGTGCAGGTGTCAACTCCCTATAAAAGGATAAGTCCACTCAAAATAAGGTACGTGTTGGTCCAGATAGCAACCCAAGAGGGGGGTGAATTGGGTTTTTCAAAAATTAAACTCTTTTGAAAGATAACCCCCAGCGGAAATAAAAACTTAGATTCACAGATTTAAAACTAAGCAACTATAAATGAAGAGTTGAAGATAAAGAGACAATCACGGCAAACACAATAGATTTTATAGTGGTTCGGTGTACCTACACCTACGTCCACTCCCAAGTACCTCTTGGGTCCACACTATAATCAAACTGATTACAGCAGAGTTGTTTTGCAAGCTCACAACTCAAACTTGTTGTTTTCCCGGCACAACGAACCCAGCTGGTTTTCAAGGCTCACCAGCACAAAACCTAAAACCACAAGCTAATGCTTGCACAAGGCTAACAGCCTCAACTGAATCAATCACCAGATTGACCCAGCAAACAGTATTTTGATTTTACAAAAGCAAACTGCTCCTTCAATGAGCAAATATACAATAATGAAACAATAAATAGAGATTAGGAACCAAAGCCTGATTCGAAGATCTTGGTGGCTTCTTCCTTCTCTTCCTTTGAATGGATCTTCCTTTGAATATGCTCTTGAGGCTCAGAAGATTGAAAAACTAGGGCTTCTTCCTTCTCTTGAGATTTCTTCTAAGCAAAGGCTTGGAATCTCTTTCTCTTCTTTTGGGGAATGAGTATGATCTTTCCTTACAGGTTTTCCCTCTTTTCTTTTCTGATGGATCTCAAGGATTTTCTCTATTCTTTTCTTTTTGCCTCTTTCTTGTCTTTTCTCTCTGGGATGCAATCACCCCTCTTCTTATAGATTCGATTAATCCACAAATAGTGCAAAACTATCCGTTAGAAGCAAGTGAAAAAGGATTAGATCCATAAATAACAATAGCCGTTGGGATTAAAATAGATAAAGTTAAAGTTTAGAGTCGTTCTGACAGTTCTGGAGCCGTGT
The DNA here is from genome assembly GCA_900491605.1 of Calamus simplicifolius. Taxonomy (NCBI): domain Eukaryota; kingdom Viridiplantae; phylum Streptophyta; class Magnoliopsida; order Arecales; family Arecaceae; genus Calamus; species Calamus simplicifolius. The sequence goes on along the minus strand of UESW01002945.1, from coordinate 84,907 downwards.
CTGGAGTCGGCTCTGGCTTTTCTGGAGTCGGCTCTAACTCGAAATAATTTAATCCGCTCGATCTGGAGTCGTCTCTGACTTTTCTGGGGTCGACACAAAATTCTTCTGGAGTCGACTCTAACAGTCTGGGAGTCGACTCTAAGTCGTGGCCTGAAAATCCAACGTTCTGTTGTTTCTGATAGAGTCGGCTCTCACAGTCCCGGAGTCGACTCTAAGTCTGTGCCGTTTTCCGGAGTCGGCTCTGCGATTCCATGTGTCGACTCTAATGTCTGCAGTCTTACCTTGACATTAGATTCAAACCAGAACTTGATTTTCCTTCTTGATTTTGATCATTAATTAGACTTATAAACTGAAAAACTTAATCAAAATCATTAGTAACATCAAATGTTATACTCAAATAGTTTTGTTAATCATCAAAATCCTCAATTGGGTCAACAATCTCCCCCTTTTTGATGATGACAAAAACTTTGAGTATATGCATTAAAGAAATTCATTTGAATTGAGAATTTAAAGCTTAGAGACTTTGTAATAGAGAATTTGATGCCAACATTCAAAATGAATAAAATAAACAAAACATGACATCAATCAAAATGATTCAACTTTTATATGGAGAAATTTATTAAGCTCCCCCTGCATTGAATAGCTCCCCCTATGTAGATAGACTGAATTTTTTCAAAAAATCTCTCATTCTTTCTATTCTCAGAATTGTTCTTCATTTCTTTCTCTTCATTCTTCTTATATCTCTCTTTTTCCTTTTTATGCATTATACACTCATCTCTCCCCTTTTTTGTTATCAACAATAAGGTGAGTTTTAAAAGCAAATAAGGAATGTTATCAAAGCGAGGATGTTGGTTCGAATAGTCATAAGATAGGAAACATTCATTGACATTCAATCAAAGACAAATTTGTAATAAAAGTGTAATTCATTCAACCATTTGTACTCCAAAGCAAGATCTATTACATGTATTCTAAAATTATGTAAATCCTAGATACATGCTAAGAAAGAAAACAAGAAATCCTAAGATACAACCTAGGATTGAAACAAATATGCTTGTACACAATTTTCTTTAGATGTCCGATCATCTCCATAACATCATCTTTTTGGGTTTTCTTAAAGCTTTCAAGACATGCTTCAATTTGAGAAACGGCAAGGTCAATATCTTTCTTTAGTTGACTTGTAGCATGAAGATACTTTCCAGAACCGTCAGCAATGCCTTCCATCCTTTCAAAAATACTATGAAGATCAGCGCTAAAGGATTCGACGGAATTGCTAAGTGAAAAAGAAATCATGTCAAGTCTTGAATTAATCTCATCTTTTAATTGATTGAACTCCTCTCTTAATTTACACATATCATTTGTTCTTACACTGTCATACTCAGCAAGTAAAGCCCTGAGCTGACCAATTTGCTCCTCAGAAAATCTTTCTGATGCCATTGCTGACTGATGTGGAAGTTGAGAGCTTGGTCCAGCTTCTGAGGGTCCAGCAGGTGGTCCAGTAGAAGTCCAGCAGAAGGTCCAGCAGAAGATGGTCCAGCAGATGGTTCAGGAATGTCTTCTCCTCTGACTTCCTCAACTCTAACCTCCTCAGCTCTGGCCTCATGTCCTCTTTTAATCCAGTTTCCATTTTCTTTTCTAAAGCCCATTCGGTGAATTGTAGAGACACTATAGTAATCTGTATGTCTTAACTTTCTTAGTGGCTCATTGTCCATTATAAGTACACCTTGGCTTCTGAAAACTAAAGTTAAAACCATACCATATGGCAATGTAGATCTCTTCTTAGTAGCTGCCTCCGCCATATAGCCTATCATCATCAGCAAGATTTAAAGGTCTACCAGTGAGTATGCAGTCCATTAATAAAACGTCTCGCTCCGAGACATATTCAAACCTTCCGATTTTAGGAAAAAGAATCCTTCCACAGATATTGTGAAGTAGTCTGAGTTCCAAATTAAGTTGATTTGCTAAAATTTCCTCAAACTCAGAAACTTCTCTTCCTAACATCCTTGATAGTGCTCCTCCTCTATCTTCATGATGATATTCAATAAGTCCAACAGTAGGCATTTCAATAAATTACCAAGGATTCGGCTGTGATGACTACCTTTGTTCCTCTTACAACACTTACTAATCCTCCCTCTCCTCTACTTAAATCATTATAAAACTCTCTTACTAGGGCGGGGTAGGTAGGAATATCCAAAGAGCAGACCTTCTCCCATCCCATTTCTTGCAACAATCGCCCAATAGCAAAGCCTTCCGAAATAAAGAAGTTGAAATCAACTTTCCTTCCGGTTGTAATGGCCTTACCAGCTAATTGGTCGACTTTTGGAGAAGATGGTGAGGGTGGAGAGTCATCTTGAGTGGCAGATGAAGAAGATGACGAAGGTTGCCTCCGATTTGAACGGCGCTTCGTCGGAACAGTCGAACCACCAATGATAGCACGCCTTTTGGGAGCCATTGGATTCGATTGGAATGAGTAATCAAGGTTTTGAGGGATTTGGAGGGTTTGGAATCAGTTTGGAATGGCTTGAAAATGGTTTAGGAGACGATAGAAATCGTTTGGGGTCGACTCCGCCCTTTTTATTTTGACCTAGTTCCACTTAGAGTCGACTCCCGAAAACGAGGTGTCGGCTCCGAACCAGAGAATCTGTCAGCGCCCGAATTAGAGTCGGCTCTACAGAAGCCAGAGTCGGCTCTAATTGCCCAGACAGAACATCAAAATAAGAAGGTGTCGACTCCACAAACTGAAGGTGTCGACTCCACAATAGTTTCAGAGAAAAATCAATTTTCAAGGATCTGAAACTGATCAAATTAATCATCAAACTCTAGATAAGTGTTCCTTAACAATTGGGGAAACAATAAATCAACTTTCTAGATAAATTTCCTTATTGAACATAGAGGATTTTCAAGAAATTATAGAAGTCTAGATAGTTGTTGTCCTTAAGAGTTTCAGAAAATTATTCTAAAGGATCACAAACTCCTAATTCTCCTCTAAGATAGCAAAATCTCTCCTCACTCAAAGGTTTGGTAAAATATCAGCTAATTGATCATTAGTATTAACATATTCAAGACAAACATCTTTGTTAGTTACATGTTCTCTAATAAAGTGATGTCTAATTTCAATGTGTTTAGTTCTTGAATGTTGAATTGGATTTTTAGTTAGATTGATAGCACTAGTATTATCACATTTAATAGGTATTTTATCAAGTGTGATACCATAATCTTCAAGTTGTCGCTTAATCCAAAGGATTTGAGCACAGCAACTTCCAGCTGCAACATACTCTGCCTCAGCAGTGGATAATGCAACCGAATTTTGCTTCTTGCTAAACCAAGAGATTAAGTTACTTCCTAAAAGTTGGCATACCCCACTTGTACTCTTTCTATCTAATTACAACCAGCATAGTCAGAATCAGAATAAGCAATCAATTTTAAGGTTGAGTCTCTAGAATACCATAATCCTACATTTTTAGTTCCATTTAAGTATCTAAAGATTCTTTTAACAGCAAGTAAATGTGATTCCTTAGGATTAGATTGATATCTTGCACATAAGCAGACAGAAAACATGATATCTGGCCTACTTGCAGTTAGATAAAGAAGTGATCCAATCATACCTCTGTAATGCTTCTGATCTACTTTCTTACCTACTTCATCCTTGTCCAGCTTGCATGAGGGACTCATTGGCGTACCAAGAGGTTTAGCAGATTCCATACCAAATTTCTTGAGTATTTCCTTTGTATACTTTGTTTGGTTAATGAAAATTCCCGCTTTCTCTTGTTTGATTTGAAGTCCAAGGAAGAAGTTTAGTTCTCCCATCATGCTCATCTCGAATTCTCCCTGCATTAGCTTAGCAAATTCTTGACAAAGGAGATTGTTAGTAGCACCAAATATAATGTCATCAACATAAATTTGAACGATTAATAAATCCTTTCCTTTTCTTTTTAAAAACAATGTTTTATCAACATTTCCTCTAGAAAAGTCATTTTCAATTAAAAATTTACTTAATCTATCATACCAAGCTCTAGGTGCTTGCTTTAAACCATAAAGTGCTTTGTGTAGTTTGAAGACGTGGTTTGGAAATTCATGATCTTCAAAACCAGGAGGTTGTTCAACATAAACTTCCTCATTTATAAAACCATTTAGAAATGCACTTTTAACATCCATTTGAAATAAGTTGAAATTCATATGACATGCAAATGCAAGTAGTAGCCTAATGGCTTCTAATCTAGCAACAGGTGCAAAAGTTTCATCAAAATCTATACCTTCTTCTTGATTATATCCTTTTGCAACTAGTCTAGCTTTGTTTCTAATTACTATGCCATTTTCATCTAATTTATTTCTAAATACCCATTTAGATCCTATTATAGGGTGATTTTTAGGTCTTTCAACTAGGGTCCAGACTTGATTTCTAGTGAATTGGTTTAACTCTTCCTGCATTGCTAACATCCAATAACTATCTTTTTCGGCTTCCTCTATAGTCTTAGGTTCTATATGAGATACAAATGCAAGATGATTATTGATATCTCTCATTGATGATCTAGTCCTTACACCTTGAGATGGATCACCTATGATTAGGTCCTTAGGATGACCATAAGCATATCTCCAATCTCTAGGTAGATCTTGATCATTTTGAACAGTATCAATACCATCATCCTTAGGTGAGTCATCATCCTTAACTTCAGGTTCTGATCTGAAGATACATTTAATTTTTCAATATTTTTCAATCAAAGATGTATCTTCCTCATCATCAATTTTATCTGAACTTGATGCTAAAGACTCATCAAACACTATATGAATGGATTCTTCTACAACTAAGCTTTTCTTATTAAATACTCTATATGCTTTGCTAGATGTAGAATATCCTAGGAAGATACCTTCATCAGACTTTGCGTCAAACTTCCCAAGATTATCCTTACCATTGTTATGAATAAAACATCTACAACCAAATGCATGAAAATAACTTAAATTTGGTTTCCTATTGATCCAAAGTTCATAGGGAGTTTTCTTAAGGATAGGTCTAATTAGGGCTCTATTTAGAATGTAACAAGCTGTGTTTATAGCTTCCGCCCAAAAATATTTTGGAAGTTGGCTTTCACATAGCATGGTACGGGCCATGTCTTCTAAAGTCCTATTCTTCCTTTCTACAACTCCATTTTGTTGTGGTGTTCTAGGTGCAGAGAAGTTATGATGTATGCCTTTTTCAAAACAGAATTTTTCAAATAAGTGATTTTCAAATTCAGTTCCATGATCACTTCTAATAGACACTATGGTAGTGTTTTTCTCATTAGTGACTTTCTTAACAAATTTCATGAATATTGAGAAAGTCTCATCTTTGTGAGCCAAAAACATTACCCAAGTGAATCTAGAGTAATCATCTACTATCACTAGACCATATTTCTTTCCTCCTAGACTTGTGGTTCTAGTAGGTCCAAAAAGGTCCATGTGTAGTAGCTCTAGTGGCCTAGTAGTTGAAACAACATTCTTAGATTTGAAAGAAGTTCTTGTTTGTTTTCCAAATTGACATGCATCACATATTCGATTATTTTCAAAATTTAGACTAGGAATACCTTTAACTAAATCCATTTTTAATAATTTGAAATTAGGTGTGTGCTTGCATGACCTAATCTACGATGCCACAGCCAACCAATCTCATTCATTTTAGCATTATCAGCAACTAAGCAATGATTACTTGGAGATAAATTACTCAAATCAATTAAGTACACATTGCCATAGCGTTTACCAACAAGAATAATGCTATTATCAATGGGATTAGTAACAGTGCAAACAGAAGCTTCAAAGGAGACCTTGAAACCTTTGTCACACAGTTGGCTAATACTTATTAGATTATGTTTAAGTCCATCAACATATAAAACATTATCAATATGAGTAGATGGAGTAATTTGAATCTTACCAATGCCCATGATATGGCCTTGACCATTATCACCAAAAGTAACTACTCCACCTCTTTTTGATTCAAGGGTGATGAATTGATCTTTGTCACCCGTCATGTGTCTTGAGCAACCACTATCCAGGTACCATTTTCTTTTCAGTCTGATGGCTGCAAGACACTCCTGCAAAACATTTATGTCTTAATTTTAGGTACCCAAGCCTTCTTGGGTCCTTCATGGTTAGAAGCATTAAAAATTGTTCCTTTGGGAACCCAAATCATCTTTTTCTTTCTATGTGAAGATTTACACATATATGATTTATGTCCTTTGTCTCCACATTTAAAACAAGTAATGTTTAATGATTTTTCAGCATGTACAAAAATGTTTTTCAATGATTTTTGCTTTTTAAGTGGATTATATCCTAATCCAGCTTTATCAAAAACAGCCTTTTGATTTTCCAAAATCATATTAAGTTTGATAGAGCTTAGTGTAAATTTATCAACTATAGGCTTAAGTCTATCAACTTCATTTTTCAAACTTTCTTTTTCTTTTATTAAAAGTTCTTTATCAATAACATGCTTTTCATTTTCTAATGATAGTTTTTGCATTTGAGTTTTCAAATCTTTGTTCTTTGAACTTAGGTTTGCAAAATCATCCATTAATTCATAAAAAGCACTATGTAATTCATCAAAAGTGAAGTCATCAAGAAAACTCGGACTTACCTCATCGTTGTCCGCCATGAAGCATAGATTGGCCATTTCACTCTTTTCTTCTTCTTCGGAACTTGTACTTTCCGAATCGCTCCATGTGGCCATCATTGCCTTCTTTTTGAACCTCCGGGTGCCTTTCTTTAGTTGAGGGCATTCAGATTTAAAGTGACCCGGCTTCTTGCATTCAAAACAAATAACTTTTTTCTTTGCCCTTGTCCTCATCTTTTCTTGCAAAGGGCTTTTTCTTTTCAAACTTCTTCTTCTTCATGAATCTTTTAAATTTTCTTGTGATGAGTGCCATGTCCTCATCATCACTTTCATCCTCGGATTCATGAGGCTCTTCCATATATTCAGAAATCTTAAGAGCCATATTTCTTTTCTTCTTTGACTCATCTTCATCAACATGTTGCTTGATTTGAAGCTCATGAGTCATCAAGGATCCCAACAGTTCTTCTAGGGGTAGTGTACTTAGATCCTTTGCTTCTTGTATTGCCGTCACCTTAGCTTCCCAAGTCCTAGGCAAGGAACGCAAGACCTTTCTCACAAGATCAGAATTATTATAAGATTTACCAAGACTTTTTAAACCATTAACTATGTCAGTAAATCTTGTAAACATATCAGCAATAGATTCACATGCATCCATTTTAAACAATTCATATTTATGAACTAGCATGTTAATCTTGGATTCCTTGACTTGATTTGTTCCCTCATGGGTAACTTCAAGTCTATCCCAGATTTCCTTAGCAGAAATGCAAATAGATATGCGATTGAATTCATTTGCATCTAATGAGCAGTATAAGACATTCATTGCTTTGGCATTGAGTTGTGCCAATTTTCTATCATGTTCATCCCATTCCGTTTCCGGTTTAGGAATCTCCATGCCATTAACTCTAGCAGTGGGTGTGTGGTCCATTGACTATAATACTCCATAGATCATAGTCAAGTGCTTGAATGAATATTTTCATTCTAGCCTTCCAATAACCATAGTTAGAACCATTAAATAAGGGTGGTCTATTAGTAGATTGACCTTCGGAAAAAGATGAACCAGCTTGAGTTGCCATGTGGATCTTTGACTCTTGATCGTTAGATCAAATCAAATGAGCACTAGCTCTGATACCAATTGTTGGTCCAGATAGCAACCCAAGAGGGGGGTGAATTGGGTTTTTCAAAAATTAAACTCTTTTGAAAGATAACCCCCAGCGGAAATAAAAACTTAGATTCACAGATTTAAAACTAAGCAACTATAAATGAAGAGTTGAAGATAAAGAGACAATCACGGCAAACACAATAGATTTTATAGTGGTTCGGTGTACCTACACCTACGTCCACTCCCAAGTACCTCTTGGGTCCACACTATAATCAAACTGATTACAGCAGAGTTGTTTTGCAAGCTCACAACTCAAACTTGTTGTTTTTCCAGGCGCACAACGAACCCAGCTGGTTTTCAAGGCTCACCAGCACAAAACCTAAAACCACAAGCTAACGCTTGCACAAGGCTAACAGCCTCAGCTTGAATCAATCACCAGATTGACCCAGCAAACAGTATTTTGATTTTACAAAAGCAAACTGCTCCTTCAATGAGCAAATATACAATAATGAAACAATAAATAGAGATTAGGAACCAAAGCCTGATTCGAAGATCTTGGTGGCTTCTTCCTTCTCTTGAGATTTCTTCTAAGTAGAATAGCAAAGGCTTGGAATCTCTTTCTCTTCTTTGGGGAATGAGTATGATCTTTCCTTACAGGTTTTCCCTCTTTTCTTTTCTGATGGATCTCAAGGATTTTCTCTATTCTTTTCTTTTTGCCTCTTTCTTGTCTTTTTCTCTTCTTTTTTTATTTGGGATGCAATCACCCCTCTTCTTATAGATTCGATTAATCCATAAATAGTGCAAAACTATCCGTTAGAAGCAAGTGAAAAAGGATTAGATCCATAAATAACAATAGCCGTTGGGATTAAAATTGATAAAGTTAAAGTTTAGAGTCGTTCTGACAGTTCTGGAGCCGTGTCTGACATTCTGGAGTCGGCTCTGGCTTTTCTGGAGTCGGCTCTAACTCGAAATAATTTAATCCGCTCGATCTGGAGTCATCTCTGACTTTTCTGGGGTCGACACAAAATTCTTCTGGAGTCGACTCTAACAGTCCGGGAGTCGACTCTAAGTCGTGGCCTGAAAATCCAACGTTCTGTTGTTTCTGATAGAGTCGGCTCTCACAGTCCCGGAGTCGACTCTAAGTCTGTGCCATTTTCCAGAGTCGGCTCTACGATTCCATGTGTCGACTCTAATGTCTGCAGTCTTACCTTGACATTAGATTCAAACCAGAACTTGATTTTCCTTCTTGATTTTGATCATTAATTAAACTTATAAACTGAAAGACTTAATCAAAATCATTAGTAACATCAAATGTTATACTCAAATAGTTTTGTTAATCATCAAAATCCTCAATTGGGTCAACAGTACGCAAACTCATACGCTTGCTATCCTGATACCCAGATAGGGATTCCCCCTTTCTGTGGACTCTTCTCATCCCAAAGAAGAGCTCGTCTGAGCTCTTCCTCAGCTGTGACCTCGGTTGCTGACTTGAGGATCGGAGGGTCTCCACTGGAGCACTCCTCCGGTCTTGGGACATTTTTGCAGATCATCCGATCAGGCGTGGATTCGTGAATTAAACAGCTCTCTTCTCCCGATGTTCAAGACCGGTGATCGGGCCTCATCACAGGAGAAACTTGAATAGGACTCCGATAGAAAAAACTATTCTATTCTAGACTTGGACCTTCTTCCCAATCACTCAATAATATCTGTGGTCAGGGTTGCTCATTCTCTGTTTGCAAAAGAACTTCTCCTGAGAAGCACAGAAGCAAGTACACGCTCAAGCACCATTGGTTTCAACAAACTAAGACAAATGTATATTAGCAACATGATAGAATCACAGCCAAGGGCCAGAAGCAGAACACAAGTGCAAATAATAAGCATTATTGGATGTGAAAACTGTCAAACCTCTTTTCAGTGGCTCCTGTAGTGGATGATAAATGTTTGTGTGCCCAAGATGAAAATACTGCAACACTAACACCATACAATGAATGAAGGAGAAGAAAGCTTGAGTTCACTGGGTGAGGATTCTGGACTTCAAAAATATGAACATGAAAAGAATCAATTCAGAGAGTACAAAATATATCGAGCAGCATCAAAGCCTGGTAAATCATAACTCAGCTACAGGACAGTCAAGTCCTTGCAGCAACTGAATAACTACAAATAGCTCCATATAAACTATATTAGCTCAAACTTCAGCTCTTAGACAAATAAGCCAAAATCTCATACCCTATACCACATGATAAATTTTCAAAAAGCTTTTATCTTAATCCGAACATGTCTACTCTGTTAAAGCAGAATATTTGAAATCCATCATCATTATCAAAAAAGAGGTAGCAAACGTAGTATGAGAAGTGTCTGAAACAGAATATTAAGTAGTGAATCATGACATGATAAAAACACATTAAGAACCCAAAACAAGAGTGGTATAACGTAGCATCACTATTCTAAGAGGTGGCCACGGTATACAGGCAATCAAGAACCACATAAAGCATATACGGAATATGGGCTGCATAATACAGATGCATAGACACTTAATATTTTTTTTCAATTATTTAAAAATAAAAAAATACATAAAAACATAATGAAAACAATAATAACGAATTAACACTTTGTAGCAACATTAATACCAATAACAGCTAACAGTTACTACTTAGCATAAAATCCCCAGAAACATCCCAATATTAAGTGTAACAACTAAATCACCCAATATCATGAAGTCCTTGTCATAAAATCCAAATCATCACAAAATTCAGCATTCCAATAACCACTGAAAATACTATCTTTAGACATTGTATATATACATGACAAAGAAATAACTAGAGGTCTTTCAGTTCTTGTCAAAAGAATCTGTTAAATTGTCATTCTACTTAGAAGGAATACTTTAACTCAATTGACAGTTGGCTGCTTCCAATACCACACCTAATTTGGAAAATTAGAAGAACGACATTACTTATATGATACAGTCTAAAAGAGAGACAACAGCATACTAACATATTCATTATACCTAGCTACATTAAGCATTGTTTGATGCCCGGGAAATTTGAGGTGATGGATTTACATTGGATGCTGTAAGCAATAGAAAAGGTGCATGTCACGCCCCAGACCCAAAATTTTTGAGCTAGGATGACAACCACCGCGTGCCGGGCACGCAAGGCGTCCCGAAACATGACACTGACTTCAAGAAAGCAACAACCTATATATCATTCAAGTCCCTGACTTTAATACAATCCATAACTAGAGATTTGGGCTACAAGCCCTACACATAAGCATTACTGGGGTTACATCAACATATGAATCTACTTTATTTTAAATAGAAGCTCCAACGAACCTATGGTTCCTTATACACCACAATAACATAGTCTGGGCATCAAGCCCTACACATAAATACACTGGCATAGCAATAAGATAAAATCTATATTTTATTGAGTTGATGTCCATCACTCCAACATGTTATTCTCAAATCTCATGGTCCTGTAGCAAAAACATTATAATATTTTTGTGAGATTACACTCAGTAAGTAAACCATGTTATGCAGTCCAATCATAGCATAGCAATCAATAAGCATATAAATGATCTGCATGCATAAACATTTCACAAATACTGAAACATCATTGCTATATTATATCATATGTGTCCCACAGCCCTGCAATGCCCCATAACAAAGGAGAGTCGCGGCGGCACATATTGATATAATTCATTCTTTTGCATTCACAATCACTCCATTATGCATGTAAGTATTATCGTGCGTGTCCCACGGCCCTGCAATGCCTCATCTGAGCACATCCTCTAGATGTGTATGGCCATAGCAAAGGAGAACCGCGGCGGCACTTATGAATATAATACTAATCAATTGCATCCATAACCATTCAATTATACTATATAGGTAAACCCACTGTTTATACTCTCAATGGTAACTGTAAATGTGACCCACGGCCCTGCAATATCTCAATAATGTGCCAACAGGAATCCCCCCTACTGAAGTAGGGTCGAAATGCCATAGTATACTAACAAGTATCCCCCCTACTGAAGTAGGGTCGAAATACCATAGTATACTAACAAGTATCCCCCCTACTGAAGTAGGGTTGAAATACCATAATGTACCAACCAGTATCCCCCCTACTGAAGTAGGGTCGAAATACCATAATGTACCAACCAGTATCCCCCCTACTGAAGTAGGGTCGAAATATCATAATGTACCAACCAGTATCCCCCTACTGAAGTAGGGTCGAAATACCATAATGTACCAACAAGTATCCCCCCTACTGAAGTAGGGTCGAAATACCATAATGTACCAACCAGTATCCTCCCTACAGAAGTAGGGTCAAAATACCATAATGTATCAACCAGTATCCCCCCTACTGAAGTAGGGTCGAAATACTAGGATATGACATGATAAAGGAGAGCCGCGGCGACACATAACAGTACCTCACATCACATGCACTCATCATATCAATAACAACACCATATTGTATAAACAGTGGATTATACCTACTGAACACTTGCATGTAATACATCACATCAATTTCATAATAACTGCATCTTTCATGCATAATAACTGCATCTCTCATGCATAGCAACTGTATCTCTCATGCATAGCAACAGCATCTCATGCATAGCAACAACATCTCTCATGCATAGCAACAACATCTCACATGCATAATAACTGCATAGCATCCACACATGAAATCATAGTATTCATCTACTACACATTTAGCCAATAACAATTCACAATTTAACTATGCATATCCTGAAATAATTATTTAATAAACTGATAACTGGCTTACTTACCTCAGTACGCGATCCAACAGGTATAAATAAGTTAGCAGATGTCTGAGCACCTACAGGATCATTTCACAATCAATTTATTAGGACACGAATGTTAAAATGACCCTTAGGATTTCTACCCAAACTAAATCACGGGCCCTACTTTGGGTTTGAATATCTCCCACTATACAAACCCAAATGGGGAAGTAAAAATACCCCGTGAAACTAGAATTCACCCAGATTCTAGCTATATAATTATTTTATATTTTTCGGCCCGTTATGGGGCCCAAAAACCAACCTCAAAACGGCTCATAGCTCGGCCCAAAAGGCCTGAACCGGCCGGCCCAGCCGGCCCGGTTCAACTTTATTCCTCCCGATCCCCTGTTTCACCAAACAGGGACGGGGACATGGCCGGCGGCCGGGCCGCCGCCGGCCAAATTGAGGGCGGCCCGGCCGCCGCCGCGGCCGGCCGCCAAACCCCTTCCCTCACCCTCAATTTCTCACTCTCTAAATCCTCCGCGCGGCACGGAAGTGTGCCAGCGGCTTGGCCGGCCACCATGGCCGGCCGGACCTCCACCGGACGTACGCCCAGCGCCGGTGGAGGCGGCAGTCCAAGTCTCGGGCCCGGCGAGGCGGCGAGCACGCCGCGGGCCCAAACCAACGGCGGAAGCCGGTTCGGCTTCTGCCACCGCACGAGAGGAGGGCCAATTGGCCCTCCCTCTCCTCTCTCTCTCCACCACCACCCCGCCGGACGCCTCCCTCGGCGCCGGCGGGGTCGCCGCCAGGTATCAGGCCCGGCGCGGCGGCGAGCACGCCGCCGGGCCTGAACCAAGGGGATCGGCCGGTTCCTCTTCTCTCCCTTTCGCGATCTCTCTCTCTGTTTCTCTCACGCTGTCTCTCTCTCTCACGCTGTCTCTCTCCTGTTGATTCTTTCTCTCTCTCATGCTCTCTCTGTTTCACATGCTTTCTCTCTCTCTCCCGCTCTCTCTCTCTCTCTCTCTGAGAGGACCCATCAGACGCGGCTCGAGAATCCAAGCGGTATACAGGGAACTTAAATGTCATAATAACACCAGGTGCCACCCCAATTAATACTGTGAGTTAACCTCCCCACTATTAAATTACCGGGGGTTTACAGTGCAAAACTTTCAGGTGTTGCTATGATCTGAATATGAATAACATCATGAATAGGAGTATAATCTCAATTCTCAAAGTAATATGCTCTTAATAATTGTGAATGGACCTTGTTGGTTATCCAAGGTAGCATAGTAGATACACTAACACCCTACAATACTGCATGTATATCTGAAAATATGATGAGTAATTACCATTTCATGAAGAGTTAATAAACAATGTAACAACCTGACATGTCTGATATATGGTATGAAAGGAATGTAAGCACTTGCTGAAGATGACTCCAAGCCCTGCAATCACAGTACTATGCAAAGAGGGGATAAATCTTCTGCTTAATATAAGAATGTCGAGATCAGTTTTATGCTTAATATAAAAATTGCTATATGATCCTAAACAAGCTTACCTTAGGAAAAATTATAACTAATTGGAGTGTGTGGTGGTGTTACAATAGAAGTGTGAATTCTTTGGGCTTCTCTCTTTCTTTTGCAAACATTTCTCAATGCCACTCCTAAGCCAGGTTCTTCCTTATGACCATCTTTCTTTTTAGGTCTTTTTGGTATCATGGTACTTACATTCTCAATTTCTTTGTCTGCTTCAATTGTGTAGTTTGTGTAACATGAGGTTACTTGATCAAGAGCTCCTGTAATAGCTTGGTCAATATTGGTTTGCCTCTGAACAATTTCATCCACCTTCTTGCTTAACTTGATTGAATGATTGTAAAGAGTTGGCATGCTTCCTCACATTCTGATGCCTGAGCAATTATTTTAACATACCTTGGGCACAACAATCTATAGAGCGACTTGAAAACCTGTAATGTTGTATTAGCTTCAATTTTCTCTCATGGAGGTCATGAATACAACCATCTCTTGCCATTTTGGTACATCTTTTCAAAATATATTTATGACCTTTGATATGGCTGATCAAGCCATGTTAGGACTAACGGGAGGGGCGACTGACTGAACCTCGGCCTCGGACTCCAGGTCACCCTCGGCCTCGAACTCCAGGTCCCCCTCGGCCTCGGGCTCCAGGGTCCCCTCAGCCTCGGATTCTAGGGTCCCCTCAGCCTCGGGCTGCCTGTAACCGCCACGTGGCCCACCAAATACCTGCATCCACGATGTGATCCACCAACCGCCTGCGACTGCGCATGGCTACTGCCAGTTACGGCTCACGCCTGACGTGACTCAGCCCACCTACACCTATGGTGCCGGGTTTGGCCGGAGGCTAGCGAGCAGGGCTATCCCTGATAAACCCAGGGATGATTGTGGGCTGTTCCTATCAACCCTGCCGCCTGTCCACTATCGGACAATAACGTCTCGGATTCAACAACCTTCCAAAAGCGGGTAAGAGGGACCTCCAGATAGGTATAAAAACCTTCGCTCATAATGAGAGAAGGGATCCAAACTTCAAGTTTTCTCTAGCTAATTCTTCTAGCTCTTTCTTCTTCACTGTTTCCCAAGTTGCTCACTTGAGCATCGGAGGGTCCCCACCTGTATAACCGGTCCCCAAGGACTTTCTTGCAGGAACCCCCTTGAGGAGGAGGCGTTAGGAGATTCCTGAGCTGTCCTCTCCATCCTCCAGATCTACTATGTTACCCAATGTTTGAGAAACGTGACTTGGTAGCAACAGATTGATGCACCAGGTAGGGGAAAAAGAGAGGTAGAAAGCTTCAAACCAGCCAGCTACAAACCTTTCCACTCCTCTTTCGCAAACAAGAAGATGGTGGTGACGCATGCCCAGAAGATTTCTGTCAGCTACGCTGGGGGGCATCACCATACGGATGAGCAGCCATAGGCCAACCTCCCTGCTCCGCCTTTACCACCATCCCATGATGATCGGATTGCCGCCCTTACCATGCAGTTCCAGTCGCTTGAGGCAGCGGTCCAAGAGCTACAACAACAACAGGGGGCTATACACCCATAGTCGGTGGTTGCACAACAGCATCCAAGGCCACCATCACCGGGCGCGGGGACAGTTCACCCAGCCAATAGTCCACTCATAGGAGATTCCCTCAATGGAATACCCGCCGCCGGCATGCCTCGCCTAGGCATCATCACCGACAGGCTTCCAAGAAGCCTCGATCTTCCTCTCGCCATGCTAGTGCCTTCCCTAAGCGGCGGCGCAGGAAGGAGACTGAGCGCGAGCATCGTCATTGGTGCCACCCCTCCTCATCCTCAGGGTCTTTGAGGGAGGGGTCCTTCGACGGCCGAATCGCTTGTCGGACCGAGTGACGACTAGATGATACAACCAGAGGTTGGAGGAGCTCAGCCGTAGAATCACCAACCCACTGAAGGCGGACTATGACAGCCGCCCTTCGCTGTCCCGATGCATCATGGAAGAACCGATCTCGATCCAATTCCGCCTTTCTCAACTGGACCCCTATGACGACACCATTGACCCCCTGGACCATCTAGAGAGCTACAAGGTCCTCATGCAAGTTCAGAGAGCAACCGACTTCCTCCTCTACGTCGCCTTCCTTGCCACCCTTCGGAGGGCTGCATACGCTTGGTACTCTCGCCTGCTGTCATGCATCATCACTCTTTCTGGCAACTAGAGAGGGCATTCCTAGAGCACTTCGATGCGTGCCAAAGATTCCACGGGTGGCCGACAGCTTGTTCATCGTTCAGCAGAGGAGCGACGAGTCATTGAGGGACTTTGTGGCCCAGTTCAAGGAGGCCGCGCTCGTAGTCTACAACCTTGAGTACTCTATGGCCACTCTGGCCTTGAAGCGAGGGCTCCGTCCTTCCTACTTTGCCTACTCCCTTGACAAAAAGCCTTCCAGCTCCTATGCCAAGTTATTGAGCCGAGCACAGAAGTATATCCACACTGACGAGGCTGACTCCTCTTAGCACGAGGCAGACGAAGGTTTCAACAAGAAGCAAAGCCCGTCTCGAGCCTATTAAGGCTTGATCCAGGAGGCCTGAGCCTCCTCGCTGGCCGAACAACCGACTGAGGACACTTGCCGCTAGGAAGGGACCTTTCACCCCCTGCTCACCCTGATATCCCACATTCTGATGAAAATCGAGGGCGAGTCGTATCTTCAGCGCCCTCCTCCCATGAAGCCAGGAGCCTTCCACAATAGAAATCTTTACTGCCGCTTCCATCAGGATCATGGCTACGACTCAAAAGACTGTCATCAACTGAAGAAGGTAATCGAGGACCTCATTCAACGTGACCATATGAGAAAGTTCATCCAGCGGGGGAACCCGACTGCACTGGGCCCATCAGCACCCCTGCCTACCCAAGTCAGCATCGACAACACTCCGACTGAGAAGACCATGGTCATGATTTCTTGAGGGCAGGTGATACTTCCAAAAGGCCCCAGGTAGATGAAGGGGTAGATTCTGTAATTTTTTTCTCTAAAAGGGACTTAGAGGCGGTAGTTAATAACAATAACGATAGCATTATCGTGTCTATGACGATCACAAAATACCCTGCAAAGAAAATTTTGGTTGACAGTAGAAGTTCGGTCAACATTTTCAGTTACGATGCTTTTGTTTGGATGAATTTATCTCCCGGATCCCTTCGGCCTGTGACCATGCCTCTGATGGGCTTTATTGGAGATTCTGTGGGGATGAAGGGAGAGATCACCCTCCCGGTCACAATCGGGATGCCATCGTGCTAAAGCACGGTCTTCATGAAGTTCCTAGTCGTCCGAGTTCCCTTGGCCTACGACATCATCCTCGGAAGACTCGGTCTGAACCTTCTAGACACCGTCATCTCCACAAGAGGCTGCTTATAAGATTTTTCACTAGTGAGGAAATCGAAAGATGCGTGGGAAGCGAAACCCGATGCCGCTCTGCTATCATACAGCTCCCAGCCCCTAGGGGATGATGACTCCATCAGCACCTGAGTCACTTGATCCCAGAGATTCAACGAGGAGGGGGGAGCCGACCAAGCATTTGTTGACCTTCCCGCTGGGGAAGGACACGACGAGAACGGTTCAGGTTGGGGCCCTTCTTTTTGGAGGGACGTGAGACCAACTCCCCACCTTCCTATAAGCCAACTTGGATATCTTCACTTTGTTGGCGTCCGACATGCCAGGAATACCTGGAGAGGTTGTCACCCACAAGCTCAACATCAACCAAGGGTGTTGGCCTGTTCGACAGAAGAAAATGAGCTTCGCCCCCATCGATAGAAGGCCATTAACGAGGAGGTCCGCAAGCTAGTTGCCATCGGCCACATCCGAGAGGTGCACTATCCGGACTAGCTGGCCAATGTGGTGGTTCGCAAGGCCAGTGGAAGCTGAAGGATGTGTGTTGACTTCATCGACCTTAACAAGGCATGCCCGAAGGACAACTTTCCATTGCCTCAGATCGATCAACTGGTGGATGCTACATCAGGCCATGAGACCCTCAGCTTCATGGATACCTTCTCAGGGTATAACCAAAATGGACTCAGCGGACAAGAACTTTACTTCATTCATGACCGAGAAGGGCATCTACTATTACAAGGTAATGCCTTTCGAACTAAAGAATGCAAGGACCATATACCAAAGGCTGAGGATCAAGGTATTCGAGGACTAAATCGGGCGCAACATGGAGGTGTACATGGATGACATGTTGACCAAAAGTATCTGCACCGATGACCATGTTGCTGACCTAGAAGAAAATTTCGGCAACCTCCGCCGATTTTAGATGAGGCTGGACCCTCGCAAGTGCACTTTCGGGGTTACGATGGGTTCTTGGTGACCCAGCGAGGGATTGAGGCAAACCCTGACAAAATTTGTGCCATCCTCGACATGAGGCCCTCAGCCAGCAAGAAGGAGGCTCAGCGCTTGACTGAGTGGATGGCTGCTCTGAGCTGCTTTCTGTCCAAGTCAGCGGAGAGATGCCTATCTTTCTTCAGGGCCTTACACAAGGTCAACGGCTTCGAGTAGACAAAAGAATGCCAGAAAGCCTTTGAGGAGTTAAAAGAGTTTTCAACTACTCCGCTGTTACTATCTAAGCTGAGGAAGGGAGAGGAACTCTTCTCTCTACCTTGCAGCTTTACCTGAGGCGGTCAGCTCCGTGCTCGTCCGCGTTGATGTAAACGGAGCATAGAGGCATGTTTATTACACCAGCAAGGTGCTTCATGATGGGGAGACCGGGTATTCCAAAACTGAAAAAATTATTTTCACACTGATCGTCATTGCTCAGCATCTCAGGCCTTACTTCCAAGCCCACTTGATCATGGTGCTCACGGACTAACCACTTAGGGCAATCCTGTCTCGTTCGGACACCTCTAGCCGACTTGCGAAATGGGCCATCAAGTTGGAAGAGTTTGACCTATCATTTCGGCCGAGGTCAGCCATGAAGTCATAGATCCTATTAGACTTTCCAGTCGAATGCACCTAGATCGAGGAGCAAATAGAAGAACCACACTCGGCATCCTCAGACATGATGGCTGAGGCAGGGAGGGAGGACTGGATCCTCCATGTGGATGGCACATTGAACTCCCAAAGGAGCTGAGCCGAACTCATCCTAGCGAGCCTAGAGGGAGAGGCAGTTGTGTATGCCCTCTAGTTCCTTTTTTTGCCACCAACAATCAAACATAATATGAAGCCTTGCTAGCGGGAATGAAGCTAGCCAAGGAGCTCAGAGTAAAGCATCTCAGAGCCTTCATTGACTCCCAACTTGTCTCCGAACAAATCGCTGGAAAGTACGAGGCCCGAGATCCCATTATGTCCCACTATCTGAGTAAGGTCTAATCACAGACCTCCTTTTTTTGCTTATTTTAGTGTTAGCTACATTCCCAGAGGTGAGAATGCCAAAGCCAATGCGTTGTCTCATTTGGCCACCTCGATCGATGGGGCCTTGGGGAGGACGTATGTGGAGCATTTGAAAGTCCCGAGCTTTGAGACCATCGAGAAAACCCTACCAATCAACCAAGAGCCTACCTGGATGGACGCTTACATGCGGTACCTCACCGATGGCACTCTCCCCGAGGAACCAGTGGAGGCCAAGCTGCTAAAATGGTGAGCTTTCAAGTTCCTGATACTAAATGGGCAGCTGTATCGAAGATTCTTTTCGTACCCAATCCTTAAATGCGTTGGCCCTAGGATGCCGATTACATCCTTTGCGAGATCCACGAAGGCATATATGGGAACAATCTGGGGTGCAGAGCAATGGCATACAAAGCTCTGCACCAGGGATACTACTGGCTCACAAGGAAGGAGGACACTACCGAGTTGGTTTGGAGATGCGATAGCTGTCAGCAGCATGCCAACATCCAGTGACAGCCGAATTCTCAGCTGAGCCCCTTGGCGGTCCCGTAGCCCTTTGCTCAGTGGGGGGTGGACATCCTAGGACCATTCTCCCCGGCCTTCGATCAGCGGAGGTTCCTACTAGTCGCCATTGACCACTTCACCAAATGGGTTGAGGCCGAGGCACTGGAAAAGATCACCGAGAGCAAGGTGAGGTCATTCTTCTGAAAGTTTATCATCTGCTGATTTGGGCTGCCTCACTCCCTTATCACGGACAATGGCCAACAATTCGACAATGCCCCCTTTAGGAGATTCTGCGCTGAGCTGGGCATCCGCCAATGGTTTACCTCCATCGGCCATCCCCAAACAAATGGGGCGGCCAAGGTGACAAACCGTACCATCCTCCATGGGCTTAGAACGCGGCTAGATGACTTCAAAGGAAGATGGGTGGAGGAGCTCCCTAACACGATCTGGGCCTATCACACAATGTTGCGGGCTCCTACCTGGGAGACCATCTTTAGCCTCGTGTTCGGGTCTGAGGCTGTTATCCCTATGGAGATCAGCATCCTGAATCCTCGGATTGAGTCATACGACAAGGAGGGTAACCCAAGACAGTTGCGGGCCAACCTCGATCTCATCAAGGAGGTACATGATCGGGCACGGCTCAGGATAGCTGCCTATCACTAGTGAGCCGCTAGGTACTACAACGCTCGTGTTCGCCCCAAGGCATTCTTGCTAGAGGACCTGGTTCTCATACGGGCCAAGGTCTCGAAGCCAACGAAAGGAGGCAAGCTATCCTCAAATTAGAAAGGACCATGCCGGGTCACCGAGACCCTCCACCATGGAGCGTACCGAATCGAAGGACTTGATTGAAAGCCACTCCCCTGCACCTAAAATTCTGACAACCTTCGTCAGTATTATCAGTAATATACACCAACGTCTGATTATGAATTTGAATATTTCATTCTTTCATGAACTTGAATAACTCACCCTTTCGGCTAGTAAAGATATGTTCGAGTATCTCACCCTTTCAGCCCAAAGCCCGACTCCGATCGGCTCTAAAAGCCCAAGGCTAGCTCAGCACCAAAGCCCAACTCTGGTCAGCACTGAAAGCCTGAGGCTAGCTCAGCACCAAAGCTCGACTCCAATCGGCACTGAAAGCCCAAGGCCAGCTCGGCACCAAAGCCCAACTTCGGTCGGCACTGAAAGCCCAACTCCGAGCGGCACTAAATCCCGACTCCGATCGGCACTGAAAGCCCAAGGCCAGCTCGGCACCAAAGCCCGACTCCGGTTGGCACTAAAAGTCTGAGGCCAGCTCGACACCAAAGCATGACTTTGGTCAGTACTGAAAGCCCAAGGACAGCTCGGCACCAAAGTCCAACTTCGATCGGCACTGAAAGCCCGAGGCCAGCTCGGCACCAAATCCCGACTCTAATCGGCACTAAAAGCTCGAGGCTAGCTCGGCACCAAAGCTCAACTCTGGTTGGCACTGAAAGCCCGAGGCCAGCTCGGCACCATAGCTCAACTCCGTCGGCACTGAAATCTCGAGGCCAGCTCGGCACTAAAGCCCAACTCCGGTCAGCACTAAAAGCCTGAGGCCAGCTTGACACCAAAGTCTGACTCTGATCAGCACTAAAAGCCCAAGGCCAGCTTGGCACCAATGCCCAACTCTGGTCGACACTGAAAGTCCAAGGCCAGCTCGACATTAATGACCGACATTGGGTCGACACGAAGACCAACTTCAGCATTGGTACCTAAAACCCGAGACCGGCTCGGCACCTAAAGACCGACCTCGAGTCTTCATGAAGGCCAGTTTTAGGGCCATCCTTGGCACTCACTCCAGGATCCACCCCGATGCTATCACTAAGTCTCAAGCCTGCTTACAACGAGCATCAGACCGATGCAGTCCTGTCAGGGATCATCCTAACGCAGACTAAGGAAGAATGCACTACACACAGCTAAGTATTCTAAAGAATTTTCAAGGCATAGAAATTTTGAGAAATGTATCACTTTCATTACTTAGCAATCGTTTACAAAACGCCAACCAAGTCGGACTTCAATACAGAAAGTGTTCAGGCCTTGGCCGGTGCGGACTCGTCATTGACTGGCCTCGATGCCACAGGAGGCTCCTTTGTTACCTCATCCGGCTTAATGTCTACAATGCTCGAGAGGCCGAGGACACTGCCTACCTTCTCCCTGCCATCCTGGAAGCCCTGGAGGTAGACGTTGTCCAAGGCCTTGGCCAGTTCATTTGCAAAACCGACAGACTTTCGAAAGTCGTCCACCGCCTTGACGGATCTCCTCTAAGCAGTTACAGCCCTTTCCTCAGTAGCAATAGCCCTTTCCTCGATGGCGGCAGCCCTCTCCTCAGTAGCAACAACCCTTCCCTCCGCTCCTCGAGCTGCAACCTTCGTCTCTGCCGCCCGGGCGTTGGCCATTCGTGCGATCTCTTCCGCATTCTCGGCCCGCTCCTCGGCCGCTTTCAGCTCAAAGGTGAGGCATCGATCCAGAGGTCCCAAGTGATGATGGTTGCATTAGCAGCGCCCAGCTATTCCCCGGCCACCCAGGCGTGCTCCAGCTTGGTCATCGCCTGGCGCTCGCCTCCCTGAGCTCGTCTGCTCGTTCGGTCCATGCCACCTCTAGCACTTCCTCGGCCCTCTTGGCCCGGGTCCGGGCGTCGGTGACCTCTTGTTGAGTTTGGCGAAGGATTGTCTCATCTTGGATGAGGACATCTGTTGACCCAATTGTTGATTTTATGATTAATAAAACTATTTGAGTATAACATTTGAAGTTACTAATGATTTTGATTAAGTTTTTCAGTTCATGATATGATTTATTAATCAAAATTATAAGACAAATCAAGTTCTAGTTCGAATCTAATGTCAATGTAAGATTGTAGACATTAGAGTCGACACATGGAATCACAGAGTCGACTCCGAAAATCGGTACAGACTTAGAGTCGACTCTCGGACTGTTAGAGCCGACTCCAACAGAAAAGACAGAATGATGTTTTTCTGGCCACGACTTAGAGTCGACTCCAGAACTGTTAGAGTCGACTCCAGAAGATTTTTGTATCGACCCTAGAAAAGTCAGAGACGACTCTAGTTCAAGCGATTTGGGGATTTTCGATTTAGAGCCGACTCCAGAAAAGTTAGAGCCAACTCCAGAATGTTAAACGTGACTTTAGAACTATCAGAATGACTCTAAACTTTACTTTTATCTTTTTAATCCCAACAGCTATTGCTATTTTTGTATATAATCCTTCTTACACTTGTTTCTAACGGATAGTTTTAAACTATTTATGGATTAAACTGATCTATAAGAAGAGGGTTTGCTGCATCCGAAAAATAGAGAAAAAAAAGAAAAAAAAAGAGAAAAAGAGAGACAAAAAGATAAGAATAGAGAAAAATCTTTGAAAAGAAAAGAGGAAATTCGAGAGAAAAGATCATACTGATTCCCCAAAAGAAAAGTGAATATTCCAAGCTTTCATAGTTTTATTTTGAAGAAGTCTCAAGAGAAGAAGCAAGCCCTAGTTTTCTGATCTTTGGAGCTTCAAAAGCATTCTAAAGGAAGATCCACCCAAGAGAAGAGAAGAAGCAAGCCATCAGATCTGCAAATCAGGCTTTGATTCCTATCTCTTTATTTCGTGTTCTATCATTGTATATTTGCTCATTGGAGGAGCCTTTGTTTTGTAAAAAATTATTGTTTGT
Organism: Calamus simplicifolius; assembly: GCA_900491605.1. Classification (NCBI taxonomy): domain Eukaryota; kingdom Viridiplantae; phylum Streptophyta; class Magnoliopsida; order Arecales; family Arecaceae; genus Calamus; species Calamus simplicifolius. Next base: position 61,448 of record UESW01002945.1, on the reverse strand, counting down.
TGAGTCAATCGGAGGATTGATTCCATTGAGGCTGTTAGCCTTGTGCAAGCAGTTTGCTTGTGGTGTAAGGTTTTGTGCTGGTATGCCTTGAAAACCAGCTGGGTTTGTTGTGCACCGGGAAAACAACAAGTTCGAGTTGTGAGCTTGCAAAATAACTCTGCTGTAATCAGATTGATTATAGTGTGGACCCAAGAGATACTTGAGAGTGGACGTAGGTGTAGGTACACCGAACCACTATAAAATCTTCTGTGTTTGCCGTGATTGTCTCATTATCTTTAACTCTCTACTTGCATATTCTGTTTTTAATTTATGCGAATCTAAGTTTCTTTCCGCTGGGGTTTATTTTCAAAATAGTTTAAATTTTTGAAAAAACCAATTCACCCCCCTCTTGGGTTGCTATCTGGACCAACAATTGGTATCAGAGTTAGTGCTCATTTGATTTGATCTAAC